>PVIA01012089.1:0-40067 GCA_004024845.1 Tonatia bakeri | reverse complement strand
GTGCTGTTGCTGATGAGCAACGTTTGCTCCGGGTCAGTAGGAGGGGCTGCCGTTGCTCCTGCCGTGTGCCCGTGGACTCTGTCCTGCTCTTTCCCACCCACCTGAGAAATGCATGTTCCCTGGGCCCCAGTCCCTCGGAGCCCCCTTTCCAATGATCAGAAGTCCAGAGGTCTGAGCGTGGCACCCTCTTCCATACGATACTAGCACGGCGAGCAGGCCTCACCCTCCTTAACCCCAAAGAGGAACCGAAGCCAGCCAATCCTGCAGACTGAGGCAGGCCGGTGAGCAAACCCTAGAGTATCAGGAAACACACAGCTATCGACCATCCTCCTTCAGCTTCCACTTCCAACGCCACTCAGGGCAGGGATGTGGACGTCGTGCTGGTGTGGACGCCCTCTCTGGTGGCCCCATCACAGCTGTCCCCCAGTGAGAGAGCTAACGAAGCGAGACCCTCCCCCCGACCTCTCGCACTCTTGGTGAGAATGAATTTCCCTCTTCCATGGGGAGGGATCTTTCCCGTCACCTGTCACAGCCGTCCAACAATCCGGGTCCCCTCTCACACTGCATCTTTCGCTCCAGCAGGAGAAACTGTCCTCATGGAGGGGTGTTCATTGTGCGTCTCATGAACTTCACGTTCAGTGGACCTGTGGCAGGCCCAGGAGAAAAACCGAACTTGGCACCGAGCGTGCCCTTCCATGGTCTGAGCCCCCGTGAGCAGCATTATTCGCACCAGGAAAAACCGGTGACTGGATGAAAGAGGCAGGCTGGGCTGCTTAGCCCCGTGGCCCTAATGTCCCTCTTAATGTCCCTGCATGGACCAAAATTTGGATTCACTTTTCTTGCAGCAGAAGTTCCAGATGATTGGGCTAGAAATGAAAACCATTTTTCTTCCTCAGTGAGAAAGAAAAACATTTTCCAAGATGTGATATGTAACAGATTTCGGCAGGAAGGTGCTTAGGAAACCGCCCAGGGCAGGCAGCTGCCTCCCAGCACCATGAACACAAAACGTGGTCATCACGGTGAGACACTGCCGGGCCTTCCCTGACGATGGTACCAGGAGGGCCGCCCCTGAGTCGGTGAAATGATGTGGACAAATCCTTCCCTTCATAAATTCACGGCCCCTGAGGTGGCTAGAGCCGGTGGCCTCGGGAACACGTCAGGCACGTGGAACCCTGAATTATTAAACTTGTGATGCAGGAGCACAATGCAAACAAGTCTGCAGTGTGTAAGTCAAGGTCAAGGATGAGAAAGGTCAAGTCTAGATAGTCATTTCCTTCTTGGTTTTCTGGAGTTAGACCAGGGCTGTCAGACTCATTGTCACTGGGTGCCACATCAGCCTTGGGTTGCCTTCCAAGGGCCGAATGTGATTTCAGGACTGTATACATGTGACTACTCCCTAACTGCTAAGCGAGAGCTCAGCACTGCCGCCAGGTAGAAACAAGGTGCCGGGGCAGATAAAACAAGGTAGGAAGGCCGGATTCCGCCCATGGGCCCTGTGTTTGCCACCCATGCTGTAGACAGACTATTTGAACAGATCCTTTCTACCAATGACATGATAATGACACTGTTTCCCATTTGCAATTCCAACTAGAACCCCAGCTTGATGTTATTTATAGTTAACCGGGGCCAACGTATCACGGGTGGATGTGTCCCCCCTCCCTCCCTGTCCCAGCAAGAGCTTTGTGGCCTGCAAGCCCCTAGGCCCCTCTCCTCTTGGAACAAAACTGGGGTGTCGTTTCTGAGGCTCCCTGGGCACCTGCCTTTGCCGCCACGCGCGCCTTCGTCTCAGAGAAGACTGATGCCCGGCCGCGAGTCCGCGTGGGCTCACAGGGCAGGCACGGCCGCATTTCTGCCCGAGGGCACCTCCCACCTCGCCTGGCGCGCACTGGATGCCCAACAAGGATTTCTTAAAAAGACTCTGCATTTCCCTCGTCTCTGGTGCTTCTGGAGATAAAAAGGGAATGAAATCACTGTGAAAATTTAAGAACTTTGAAAAGGATTACAGCTGACCCTTGGGCAGCGCGGGTCCCCCCACACAGGGGCTTTTTCAGTAAATGCTGCAAATGTGTTTTCTCTTCCTTAGGATTTTCTTAGTGGCACTTCCTTCTCTCTGGCTTCTTTTATTGGAAGAATAGAGTATGTATACATTGAACACACACAATGACTCAGTTGGCCATTTATATCATTGGTAAGCTTTTCTGTCAAGAGTAGGCTATTAGCAGTTAAGGTTTTGGGGGGCATCAAAAGTTTTATAGGGGGTCGAAACTGCTAACCCACACATTGTTTCAAAGTCAACTGTATAGTCATTTTCAATTTCTGCAGCTAAAGATCTGAGTCTTCACAGCCAAGGAGAGACAAACGAAAGGTCGTAGGAGATCAGGAAACGTTGGAAGCAGAAGAATCTGTTAAAAACAGAGGGGAAGAAAGAACTTCTTTTCTAGCTTCTGACCGTCTGGGTAGATAAGGGAGCCGAGGCTTGAGAAAATGTGCCGCCACTGTCAGTCACACCTGACCTGTACCGAGCCCCTCCCGTGCCCCGGCGTGCTGTTCCAAGTGCTTCACGTGCGTCGTGCCACGTGTGCCGCGGCAGCTCAGGAGGCCAACACTGTTGCCATCCTCCCACTTATCAGAGAAGGTGCAGACTGGTGGTGGAAGGGGACCAAAGTTACCCATCTCATGTGTGCTCCAGCCTGGGAACACGTTTCACCAGAGAGAGACGGAAGCCTGCCCCAGGTGAGAGCCACGTTTGCATGCGTTTCTGTCCACTGTTGTCGTTTTATGGACCTACGTGTCCTGTATTGATACAGTTCGGGTCTGTCGGTAAAGGCAGAATCCTTCAGTTCCTGTGTTAGCATTTGAGATCCATAAGCAAGCTTTCCTCTGCATTAATCATTAGAATCAATTCAGTTGTTTTCCTGAGAGAGATTTCCACAGATGCCACTTTCACAACCTGCAGTCATGGACTCTAGCTTTGAAAATCAGTTGCACCGCTTCACGAGAAGCGTTTCAGATGCCACTGAAGTAAAGTCTCTTCTCTCCAGCTTCACAGTCAGATCCGAATGGAAATCCCCCAGCAACTAAGTTAACCACTGGAACCTCAGTTTCCTCATCTGGAAGTCGGGAATAAACACAGTCAGCCTACGGAGTTGCTGTGAAGATCCAGAGATATAATGTAAAAACCTGTAAATGATATTCATTATAAGGAACTCAAAGGATGTCCCTTAATCCCACTTGTAGACGTTTGAAGTTACTGGGACAAAGCTTAGGCTTAACATGTCCCTTTTCCAGACAGAGAAAAAAATTATATATTTCAAGGAAATACTCACTGTTTCAAGCGCTTCGAAACTTGAAGTGATAAAGTTAAACATCATTGCTTATCTTTACCTTTTTATAAAAATAGTGTTCAACTGCCACTTCCCCAATATTCTCTATGTGTGGGGTTTCGGGTGTACCTTAGGCAACTCTCTTCCATGCGTCGTTATCCTAAACACATAAGAAGCGGATGTTCACTCCCTGAGGCTGCCCTCCGCACCACCCATTCAGACCCCGAGGTTTCAAAGCAAATCAAATCATCCTGAGAGCATGCCACCTCCCACCTGCCACACGCCTGGCAGCTGCCTCATTGCCAAGGCAAGCATAGCCATATGCTCATGGAGACCGACTGGCACGTGTGCCGTCTTGCCTTCCGGGGGCCTTAAGTTCTAAGACAAATGGGCATCTCAGGAAGTCCCGGAACAATCAAACACACACACACACACACAGAGTAAGACTAAGTGGGAGGCAGCTCTAATTCTCTTGGCCCACGTAATTGTTTTCCTGAATTAAAACATAGCATCAAGATTTTCAACAGAACAGAAATAGGTCAGCAGAATCTAAAGTCTTCCATTGACCGACGCTTCTGTCTCCAGTGCCTACGGGCTCTTCTCACATGTGTGAGTGTATGTGTGTGTGCACGTACATAGTGAGTATGTGAGTGTGTAGTGAACCTGTGTGCACACATAAACACAAGCATCTTTTTGTTTTTTTAAACCGAAAAAACAGCACACACCATTTTGTAGCTTGCATTTGTCACTCGGAAATGGGTCCTTGGAGGAACCTTACCTGGCTTTTTGTTTATTGGAGTCTTTGGACAGAAGGGAAAAATCGGCTGGCGTGTGAGTTAGGTGTCCACGGCTGAGTCAGTTGATTGGAAAAGGGGTGGACGCGGGGAAAGGGTTCGAGATGCACACAGCAGGCAGAGGGTCCGAATCAGAAGTGGTTGTCGACGAGGGCGAGACATTTCATAACAGAATCTGGGGGAGAAACGAGGGTTAAGGGATAGAATAACAGCCTTCAAAGTAGCAAGTCAATGTCATGCCCCCTCCCAGCGTTTAAACCTGGGCTATTTTAACACAGTAGCAGGGGCTTCGATTAGGGGCTTTGATTTCACCAAGGGAGTGGCCAGGTGGCAAAGGAGGATTCCCATCTTTCCAACAGTCCCAGACTGGGACCACCACTCCAGCGGAAAATAAGTCCGAATGGAAGGGAAAAGGTGCAAGGAAGAAGAAACTTGCCAATTTTTTTTCACAGTGGACACAATAGAAATGGGTTGTTAGCTCAAAAAAAGACTCGAGCCCCTTTCGCACTAATTGTGTTTCAGCGTCTAGAGGGAGACGGGGATGTCGTGTCCCTCTCCTGGCTTCCATGCTGAGCCGTGAAGGAGCCAGGGAATATTTTCTTAGTAGAGGCTCTTCTGTAAAGAAAGCAGGGACACAATAGCCAGCTGTCACAGCCAGCTGATATCTGCCTTTGATCAGCCAAATGAATGTTGCAGGCATTTCTTATAGAAAGGAGATTGCTTATCGATCTATATCAAAATATGCATGCTAATCCCGGGCAGCTGAGAGTATTTTCAAGTGGAGTTAATAATCTGATTGCTGTCCTGTCTGGAGCAATTCTCTGAACCCGGAGCTCTAATCAGTCTGGGGTCTTGCAGTCAGATGTACTTTGCTGTTTAAATTTGGATCGGTGACATTGATTGAGCAGCCCTTGTAAAGGTGTTGACAAATCAAATTGTTTGTTCCAGTAGTGTTTTGCCAGAGATCAAGTCCAAAGTAATACGCACTGAATTTGTTCATTACTGGGAGGGTGGAAGGGATGATAAAACTCACCTGCATCATTATCACAGACACAAGCCCAATCAAAGGTAAGTTCTGTCTGAAGAAAATGGAGTTTGTGGGTGCTCCAGTGAGTTATACGGCGGGGGCGGGGGGGCAGCCCTTCCGGACCTGATGCTATTAGATATGTTTTAAGAAAGAGAAGCAAATACATTTATTCCACATTTGAGGCCAGAGCACTGCGTTTGTTTCATTGGGAAGCAAACAAAAAGGTGGGAAGTAGGTGTCCTGCGTCTTGCGAGGCAGCCCTTGGCCCCCAGATCCGTGTAGATAGAATAAGAGCTCCATCCACCCAAAGAGGAAGTGACAGTGCAGAGAGGCAGCTAGGTCCTGGAGACTGGCCCGGTTCCAGGGATTGGTGGGCCGTCTTTACCTGTCCCCACCAGGTGCCTGGAGCCAGCGAGGGTAGAACTCAGTCTGAGTGCCCCTGTATGTGCTGTGGGGCTGACTTGGCAGGCGCTGGGGTCTGTCCGAGGTTGGGTTCTCCCAGCAGAAGACCCCAAGGCTGGATGGGAGGCAAGAAGTTGATTTTCGAGGTGCTAGTAGGGAAGTGAGATGGGGGGGGAAGGAGTCCATACAGGATGCCTTGATGGGCAGGGCTCCGCCCTGCTGGGGACCCTGCAATAGCAGGAAAGGGAGGAGGAGAGAGTCCATGACCCTGAGGGGGGCAGGAAAGGGCGGAGGCTGGGGAGAAGCCCTCCCTGAGCAAGCACGTGGGCCTCCCTAAGCACACTGACCTCCCGAAATGCGGCCGCTGGTGCGAGTCGACCACTGTTCAGGGTAGGAAAGAACTTGCCCACTGGCCGAGTCTCTGGGGACGGCTGCTGTTATTTCAATTCTACTTTTTCACATCGCCTTGCTGCAGTTAATACAAATACCATTACTAACAATAACGTTATCTGCTAACATTGATTGTGTACCTTCCATGTGCCGAGCACTTTCTTTATGTGTTTAAATATATTATCTTAATGTTTTTTAATCTGCAGGTTGTAAGATCTGAAATAACTTACTGAGTTGCCTGTAAAATATCAGAGGACAGAACAGAACAGACTAGAATCGAGTGGGAAATATCAAAGCATAAACACCGTTGCAGGGATTACTTTCGTTTAATGAGAATGTTGTTTCACTGGTGTGTGTGTGTGCACACGTACACCCATTAGGACACAGCATCAAATATATTTCTTACTCTGAATCAAGCACAGTTAGAGGCAGACTAACTTTTCTTGTTTCAATCCTCCAAAAATTCTGCGAGGTGAGGAAGCTGACATTCCAACAAGTCACATAAACCTATACAACTCCCAACAGCGAGAAAGCAATAGGGCCAGGGTTTACACTCGTCCACAGAGCGCTTGCTGCCCTCGATAGCATCCCCAAGGCAGTCGACCCTTCACAGCAAAGAAAACACCAGCCCTGGCGAGTTTCGCGGAGAGCCTGCGTCGGGAAGCCTCCAAGACCATCTGCTCGTCCAGAAGGCTTCCAACTGTTCTTTTCATGTTTGTGCGGCAAGTTTGGTAACAAAACCCATTGACTATCAAACTGGAAGACAGCAGAGTGCTCCCTGCATTGTAGCGTTGTTGATGTCGCCTGAATTTATGACACGGCACATGGCTGGGCAGATGGCACCGCATCTATTCCCAGACATAAACACGAGGCTGACGTTGTGTGTGGTATACACTCCCGAGCGCCCATCAACTCCGCAGGGGGTAAGGCTATATCTCCAGCCCACCCCCCTCCTTCTGCCCACGAGCAGTGTCCACTGTCCGGAGACACGGGCAGGACAGGCAGAAAAGGCCCGGCGGGTGAGAAGAGTGTGGAGTGGCCTAGATGAACTCCTTTCCGACTCAGCCCGATGGTGCTGGCCTTGGCAGAAATGTCTCCTGTGAGCCACTGGCGGTGAAGGCAGGGCCACTTGGACGGAGCACAGGGAACCTAGTCTTCAAGCACAGACACCGGGGGCCATATTTGACACTAGGGACCGTATTCTGCACCTCCCAAGCCATGTATCTCCGCTTGTCTAAACGATGGGCTGTATTTTAGAACAACGCTAGAGTTGCAGGAGAAGGGAGCTCTGGGGTAGTCCTATACTTTGACACGCACACATACAGGCACAGCCCCTCTACTGTTAACACCTTACACTGGTGTGGCACGTTCGTTCCAGTCGATGAACCGGTAGTGACACATTACTGTTAACTAACGTCCCCAGCTGAGGTAGGTTTTCTCAGTTTCCACCTGATGTCCTTCTTCTGTTTCAGAGTCCCATGCAGGACATGGCATCACGTTTCATTGTCACGTCTCCTTAGCTTCCTCTCAGCTGTGACAACTTTTCAGACTTTCCTTGTTTTTCTTGACTTTGACAGTTTTGAGGAATAGCGGTCAGGTCTGTGGTAGGAGGTTTTGGAGTTTGTCTGATACTTTTTCATGGTTCTATCGGGGTCACCTATCCAGGGTTCACACCGCCAACACGACTTATCGCCGCTGATGCTTTTCTCCCACGCGGTTACTCTTTCCCTTGCTTCCCCACTCTGCCCTCTGGAAGGGAGTCGCTCTGTGAACCCCCCACCCCCTCAAGGAGCACGGAGTCACGCTTCCCTTCCCTGATGCTGTGGTAGCTACGGAATGTATTTGGAATTCTTCTGCCTGGGAGACTTGGCTCTTCTCCTCAGCTTATGAATTTATTCCATTATTTATATCTGCATGCACTCATGAATATTTATTTTATACTTCAGGTTATAATCCAATACTTTATTTATTTATTTATTTATTTCTCAAGTCCTTTCAGCTTTGACCACTGGGCACTCTTTCAGTCGGCCCCTGTGCCCCTTCGAAATATGCCGTCATAGTGTGTGTGTGTGTGTGTGTGTGTGTGTGTGAGTGCTTTCTTGCTTTCTGTCCCTACAAGATGCTCCAGGCTCACCCTCTTCATCTCACACCCTAGTCCAAGAATCAGCCATTGCTTTAAGAAGCCCAGGTTACTTTTATTGGCAGATGGTGTTAGAAGCCAAGATCCAAACATGAGATGCGTGTGTGTAACTACTGGGACATCATCCCATCTGAACCCTTTCAGCCGATGGAGCAAAGGAATCTATGTGGACGTCCTAACCGGTATGTGGACACGTTTCTGTAAATATTTCTGTACATAGCCATCTCCATCTACTTCAAGTAAAGATGCATTGTCACTGGTATCTTCTACTCTGATTCATTACCATCCGAGCCTCCTCCCCTCACTCGTGCAAACTCCCGCTACAGCCCTGAGAAGCCTGCCTCCCAGCACCCACCCCGGTTTAATCCGTTGCCCGATCCCAGTGTGCACGTGGAGCAGCATGGGAATTTTTAACCCATCCCCAAAGGGACACGATTGATTATCAGTGAGTGCGTGAAGTTTCTGTGAAGTCCCTTTGCCTCTAGTCCTACAGACACCATTTCCAAAGTCGCTTGGGTCAGCGCCCCATTCCCTCTTGTGACGTGGTTTTGTATAGCATTGTAATGCTGTTAGGGTCTCTCACTGAAGTCTGCATCATCTCCTGGGGTCTCCTGCCCTCCCGAATTATTTTTCCCAATTGTCACCAATTAAGGCGGACCCTTTGTGCTGTGAAACTCTGTGGGTTTTTACTAATGCCTCGTGGCATAGACCCGGCATCACAGCATCCTACAGAAGGTTTTCACCACCTTAAAACTCCTCTGGGCTTCCGCGATTCACACCTCTCTCCTCAGCCTCCAAACTCCTGGCAGTCAGTGACCTTTCTGCTGCTTCTGTAGTTTTATCTTCCACAGAAGGGCATGTAATTGGAATCACACACTATGTAGCCTTTTCAGAGTGGCTCCCTTCACTGTACAATGCGCATTTAAGTTTCCTCCATGTCTCGGTGTAGCAGTGGTGGCTCGTTTTTTTTAAATCACAGAATAATATTCCACTGTGTGGATGTGCCGCTGTGTATTTGTTCGCCCGCGGAAGTCCACCTTGGTGTCTTACCTCCAGTGTTTGGGGGCCGGCCGGAGTAAAGCTGCTGTGGACACACATGTGCATATTTATGCACAGGCGGGAGTTGTCAGCTCAATTTAACAAATACCCAGGAGTGCAGTTGCTGCATCACAGGGCAAGACTATGCTTAACTTCGTAAGAAACTGCCAAACTGTCTACCAAAATAGCTGCGCCGTTTTTGCATCCCCAGCAGCCGCGAATGAGAGTTTCTTTCCCGTTGCTCCACCAGCGTTTTCACTGCAGGGGGTTCAGCCCTTTTCACAGGTGTGTGTACAGTGGCGTCTCATCGTTTTGGTCTGCATTTCCCTGGGGGTAAAGGATGCTGAGCCTCTTTTCAAATGCTTCTTGGGCATCTGCATACCTTCTTCAGTGAGGTGTCTGTTCAGATATTTTCCCCATTTTTAGTTGGGCTGCAGGTTTCTCTCACTGTTGAATTGAGAGTGTTTTGTATATTTTGGATACCAGTCCTTTATCATGTTTTGCAAAGATTTTCACCCAACCTGTGGTTCACCTTTCTTTTCCTTCATAGTCTCTTTTGCAAATCGGAAGTTTTTAGCTTTAACGAAGATCAGCTTATCATCTTGTTTTGTTTCATGGATTGTACTCTTGGTGCTGTAAACTCACCTAGATGTTCTCACATGTTTATCTTCCAGGAGTTTTATACTTTCAAGTTTTTCCTTTAAGTCGGTGATTCATTTCGAGTTCATGTTTGTGAACATGTTTAAATTCACATTTTTTTTTTTTGTATAGTGAAAGTCAGTATGGCCTGATGTATCGAAAAGACTGCCCCCTATCTTCTCTTCATGGAATCGCATCTGCTCCTCCGTCACAGATCAGTTGGCTGTACGTGTGCGGGTCTGTTTCTGGACTCTCTACTCTGGTCCACTGATCTGGTGCCTCACTGCCTCTCACCAGCGCGGCGCCACCTGGGTCCCTGCGGGATTGTAGCGACACTTCAGGCTGGGTGCTTCAGATCCTCCCGCTTTGCTCCTCATTTTCCATGTTGTGTTGGCTGTTCTGAGGCCCTTGCTTTTTCATATTGACTTTCGGATTCGTTTGCCTACATCCACAAAACTCCATGCTGGGATTTCTCCTAGGACTGTACTGGACGCACAGATCTAGCTGGGAAGAATTGACATCTTAACAATGCTGAGTTTCTAACAGGCAATTTTTTTTTTACCAGATTTACTAGGGTACAGTGGATAAACTAAGTGGCACGTATTTAAAGTGACAGTTTGATAGGTTTGATGCATTGAGTATGTGTGTGCTCCTGAAACCATCGCCGCCATCAATGTCAGAAAGTTCTCACCACCAGACCGCTTACATCTGTCTGTAGTCCCTCCCTTCTCACGCCCCGCCCCCAGAAACTGGTACTATTTCTGCTACTACGTATCAGCTAGCACTTCCTATCGTTTGATATAAATGGAGTCACACAGTGTGTAGCTTTTGATCGGACTTATTTCTTCTGCTCAGTATGGTTATGTGAGATTCATAACGTTGCCGTGTGTTCCTGGGTTATTCCCTACTAGTGCCGAGTAACGCTCAGCTGTGTGGCCACACCACGCATGTCTGTCTGTTCATCTGCTGCGGGACACTGGGTCGTGTCCAGCATTCGGCTGCTACAACTAGCTGCATGAACATCTGCAGACACTTCCTTGCATGGACATGTGTTGTCGTTCTTGTTGGGTAAATACCTGGGAGCAGAGTGACTAGTCCGTGTGATCAGCATAAGTTTGCCTTTTTCAGAAACCGCCACCTCACGCTCTTCAACGCATTCGTGCGTCACCGCCCAATCCCAAGGAGCACTGTGAGATGCTAAAGACAAATGTCTGCGAGCTGTTCCCTGACGGAAGAGGTACGTGGTGTGACACCAGCTGGAACCGCTGGCCTCAGGGGTTGAGAAAGTGCAGGCCCAAGGAACACACTTTCCCCTCCCAAGTCTCCTCTGCTCCGGCTGGGGACGTCTGCTACTAGGTTACGGATAGAAGGGTTTTCTCTCTCTCGTGTGTTTCCACCCCCTCTTTCCATGGATCATAATTTTGCCATAGATTATAGGGTCTTCAAATTCACTCTATTCTGTCTTCAGTGACATAGCATCTCAAATATTGCTCCAGACATGACGCTTTCGGGAAACCCTTCAACTCATGTCTTCTGGCCCTGAAGGTGCAGGGATTTCTGTGAGTTACGGGGAAACGTGTGCACTCCTCTTGCATTCGTCCCCCTCCGAGTTCTGGGCCCCTCGCTTCTCCTTCCCAGAGCCCTTTCTTTTCCATCCCTCTCTCCTGTGTCTCGGACTAAAGGCCGAGACTGGGCACCTGTCCTTGTCCCTGAACTCATGGCCACAACCGTTTTTGGGTAACGGGGACACATGTTTTAAAGTCGATAATGTTTCTGTTTTCCTTTTTGGTTAGTTCCTAGAATTATCTTTATTTTTTTAACCTAGGGGATGTTTCAGTTTCTTTCTCATCAGAGAGGTCTTAATGGTTTGAAAGGCATTAAGACTCTGAAACGGTGTTCCATGTGTCCGTGTGTCGGCGTCAGCACTTACGAACCAGCCCAGGCGAGGGTGCCCATGGGGCCTTGGTGACAGTGGCTGCTGTGTGTGGTGGCAGCTCCCTCCGGCCCTCTCTGCCACCAGCCTTCTCCCCCTCTTCCCTTCCACAGTGACAGCATGACTCAGCTATTCTACGTGTGTGTGTGTGTGTGTGTGTAAATGTGCGTGTGTGCGCACAGGCACACATACACATAAATACAAGTGTCACCGTAAATGTAAGTGTTGGGTTGGCCCCAAAGTCTGTATGTTTTTTCCCATAAAATAAGAGACGTGTTATTCATGTTCACCAATAATTTTATCGATTTTGATATTTTGAGTATGATGGTTATCTCCTATGTGGTAGAATGTTGATTACTCTCAATTAATGTCTCAATTTGATCGCTATCAACTTCAGCTGGTCTACCCGACCGTGGAGCATCGTCCAGCAAGAAATCTGCAGCACGAAACTTCGCAAACCACTCTTGACACATTTGATCAGTCACAGTGCCTTCTCCACACAATGCACAGATCTTTTTTTGTGTTTCAGTTGTGTTTTTACCTTTCTTGAAATAATAAAGTATAACATGCCAAAAATGTGGCATATTTTCTTCCATCTTCAATATTAAAATGGCTATACAACAATTTATCAATTTTGATAAGTTTTTTTTAAATGCACGCAGGTGTGACAGTGGTCACAATAGAATCAAACAAAATTGTTCTGAATGAACTTAAAGACAGCTAAGCGCTGCTAGAGCCCTCTCACAGAAAAAGAACCAAATGAACTTTTGGGCCAACCCAATATAAATCATGACTAATACACCTCCCTAGCCTGCAACAGGTCAGAATTAAACGCAATAGTAGTTAAGTATTTACCTCCCAAGTATGGAAAACTTAAACCCTGGAAAACACAAAAATGATCCGTTTTAGTGTGTGAAGAAAATAATAGTATTTCCATTTTATCTTTCTCTCATTATTTTCATGGTTCCATTTGGAGGCGTGTTACATCAGCTAGATAATACAGCCATGCATGTGGATAATTCCTAAACGAATACACAGATATCAGTGGACATGCTGTTTCACCATTTTCTTCATAATGGGATGTGCAGTCACCAAGTTCAAAGGTCACGGATCTCTGGAGGTTGACGTGGGTCACCTCAGACCCGCCATGCCTACTGCTTACTGGATTAGGGGGATATTTTGGAACCTCTCCCACCCTCCACCTATCCATCTGTGCAATGGGACTATGGTAATGTTAATAAAACTGGGTGGGGCTTCAAACTGACCCTGCACGGAAAAGCCAGGCTCAGGGGTGTGGGGTCAGGGAGGCCCCTGCTCTTGGGGTTGCGTAAGGTCAGGGTCAGCCCCTGGGAACTCCCCTGCTTTGTCCTGCTGCACACGGAGTGCTCGGCAGGCGTCTGGCACGCAGGGGTGGCTCCGTCGCTGGTGGCCGCCAGCACTGGCCCTCACGATCTAGGCGCAGCCCCAGACCTCTAGGCAGCCCCAACCACAACCCTGTTCCAGGAGGCCGGAGACAGTGAGTTCCCCTCGTCTCCGGCCCCCAACGTCCCCCAACGTTCGGAGAGGAGCTGGGCCGGCCTTTCTGGAATGAAGGCTGCACTCTCGCCAGGCCCCATGCTGGAGGCCGGCTCTCCCCACATCAGGCACACTCTTAAACATCTGTCTGTGGCGTGATTTATTCTATTTTAAAATGAGGTTTTCAAACAACTCACTATCTTAATTTTAGCAGTTCAGCTCCTTTGTATGCTAACAATACCAAACATGCAAATGAGCTACCACTTTGCTTTCGAGCAAAAATGTTTCTGTGCAAACACTTGATTTTATAACGCACTTTGCAGCTTTCTCCTATAATTACTTGTTAAATCTATATTTGACTTTGTCTGAATGGTTGCCTCACGAGGCTGTTTTTCTCGCCTCTCACTCTGGCTAGTTCATCTTCCCCCTGTCCATGCGTCTGCCTGAACATGGGTATCGTTTCCTGGCGAGCAGTCAGACTGAATGCAAACTCCAGGAACACGCTGGGAGTCAGGCTGCCGTTGCACCCAGAGGCCCCGAAGGCTGCACGTGGGGTCAGCTTCATTCCTCATCTTCCTTGGATCAGCAGACCAGCTGTGGTGTATTCTCCTCACAATGGTAGCAGAAGTCCCAGAGGATAAGGTTTTCCAGCCTCTGCCTGCAGTGTGTCTCCTAAAACCAAAACCGAGGGATGGCAAGTTTATTCTTCCCATCTCAAGGCTAAAGCAAATCACATGGCCAAGTTCAATAGTGGTGGATGAGGAAGAATATTTCATCTATAGCAATGAGAGTGGGGAAGAGAGTGAATATTTTTCTGCAGTTCACCTGAGCTGCCGTAGGTACCAAAAGCCCCCTGTGGGAGCATCTTAGAGCTAGAGGGGTGTCCACTCATGCAGTAAGGGTTCACGGAGCCCTCCTGCACCCCGGCCGCTGCCGGTGCACTGGCGAGGTCAGAGCTGGGACAGATGGCAGCGGGAGCCTGCCTCCCAGTCTGGACTGAAGAGGCCTCTGTGGCCGGCCCCCAGCCCTGCACACTCCGACGAATGACGGGGCCTGAAGCATGTTCCACTCTGGAGCCCTCCTCAGATAAAAGAACACAAAGACGTGTGCCCAGACTGAGGAATGAACATGATGTTTGTGTAGAATAAGAAAAGTTGAGACAAATTGCTCATCTTAAAAAGCTAAGGAAGGTTTAAAGCCCATAACATGCAAGGAAAAAAGAATAATGTTTTAATGAATTAACTTTCTGGGACACCGCGAGAATACTTTTCCCCTACAATTTGAGGGGTACCCTCCTTGCTTCTGCCGATGATGGTGGCCTTGTAATATTTCCTAGAAAAAGAATGGGAAGGTAGTTCAGTGTGGTTGATCAGAGTAACACAGCGCGGTTCTTGGGAGGCATAAAACACGCAGCTTCACAGACAGCTGTTCTTGCTAGAGGACACCGGTTTGCACTCACCCCAGACAGCATTTCTGGTCAATTATATTTCGTGGGTTCTCGTATAAATTAGGGTGGGCTCATCATTATACTGTCAATAAAAGGCTGCTTTATTTAGTATATTCCGGCAGGAAAGAGCTTCTGTTTTGACTGGGAATTAATGTGAGCAGAAATTTCTGTTTCTGCCTGTGTCCTTCTGAAGATTGCAGGCTTTCTCATACCCTCACTTCTGCCCCCCACGTTTGAATGAGGTTCTTCTCCCCTCACTGTTCCCCTACCTCTGGGGCCAGGTGCCACAGAACATGCCCCTGTCTCCGTGCAGTGTCTGCTTCCACACTTTCGTGTCCCAGGGTGGGCAGTGGGCTCACAATGGGGCAGCAAACAATCGTGTGCTGTCCGTGGGGGCTGTGAGGACACCTCCCTGCACACAAGCGGTAGCGTCCTCCACGCAGCGCCCTCCTGACCGGCTGCCGAAAATGCCCGTAGCCACCCAGCACACGGTCAGTGTAAAGGAAGGGGAGGGGGAATGGCAAGAGAAAAGCCATCTTACCCAATTTAAGTTAAAATATCTAATTTTGCAAATTTTACAGAAGCCTGTTATCTCAGGCCACATCCTGGGTGGCTTGCAAGCAGCAAGCATTTATTACTCGGCGCTCTGGAGGCAGGAAGTGCAAGATGAAAGTGCCCGCAGAAGGCGGCCAGCGAGGGCCGTCTCCTAGCCCAACCTCACACCGCAGGGCTTTCTCAGGCCTCTGGCATGCGCGCCCTAATCCCATTCTTGACTCCGTAACCTCCCAAAGGCCTCCTCTCCTGATTCCATCCCCCTGGGGGTTAGGATTTCAAAAAATGAGTCTTGGGGGAACACAGACATTCAACCCACAGTACATGTGAGCATGAGAACCCAAGGCCGAAGTGAGGTCCCTTCTCAGGGTCCCTCACCCAGGGGGCTGGACAAGTGAGGGGCCCTGAGAATCCAGCCTTGTTCACTTTCCAGTGAGTCCAAACCTCCACAAGACCTCCTGACACGGAGGCCATCCCAAGATGGCTTCGTGCCCGTGGGGGGGGACCCTTGCAAGAACCGCCCCTGTGGTGTGCTGGAACCACAAGAAGGAAGCCTGCAGAGCCCTTCTTCCCTCTCTGGGTTGTATCACAGAGTCCTTGACGTGCCCCAGGTCCCTTCCTTTCTCTCCGCCTGCCTATATCTGTCTCTCTCTCCCCCCTTCTAACCACTGGCCTTATCACTTGTTCTTCCTCTGGGCTTTTACTTGCCCTCGAGATTTCACTGTGTAAACCGTGTGTTCCCGGAGGAAAGCCTGCCCCAGGTTTCCCAGCCCCGGCCTCCCCAGAGACAGCGCTCCCAGGGACTCAGGGCAGTTCTCTCTGGGCCAGACTCTCAAGACTCAGGCGCATGTGGAAAAGTGCTCCAGCTCACCGGTGACCAGAAAACACAGATGGAAAATGGCAGCGAGGGGCTACCTTGGCCCCGTAGTCAAAGCAAGAACGGAAAGGAGGCCTTGATTGGACCGTCCGTGAAAATGCATAATGCTCGTGACCATGGACCTATGTATGTTTCGAAGAACCTGTTTTACAGAAATGTGTTCAGGGTTGCTCAAAGCTGTATTACGAGGATTATTTTAATTGCAACATTAGAATAGTAAAACAAAAAAGAGTTGAGGCAATATAAATGTCTGTGAATGGGAACCAGATTAAATAAACCGTGGGATATTCGTGGTTCCTCCATACTGAGGAAGAGACTGCAACTGCTTTGAACAATGGCTGTTCCGCCCTGGCTGGTGTGACGCAGCTGGAGCCTCATCCCATAGAAACCAAATGGTCGCAAGTTCGATTCCTGGTCGGGGTGCAGGCCTGGGCTGCAGGTTTGGTCCTTGGTTTAGGCACGTACGAGGGGGAACCGATCAATGTTTCTCGTGTGGATGCGTCTCTCCCCGTCTTTCCCCTTTCCCTAAAAAGAAGAAAAACAAGACTGTCCTGATAGAGAAATAGCCCCTACACATATTAATATGTGAGAAAATGAAATCGGAGCACCAGCCTGTGGTCTGGCCCCATTTTTCATGGATTAAGAGCTTTGAACAAATTAATTAACCTCCTGAGGTCTCAGGCTCCGCTTTGGAGAGAATTCCTCCCTCTTCCCAGGTGCTGGCAAATTAAAGGGGACAGTGGATGTATTCAATTCCTGTAAACTGTACACTTCTACATAGAATTCGTTATGTCAAATTTATTGTTTAAGAGGGAAAGCACTCGAAAGCCCAGGTCCCTGGCGTCCTAGGGGACATCTCACTCCCAAAGTCTTCCCCTGTCCGGTGAGGTTTCTTAAAGAAACACATTGTCTTGCGTTCCGCTGGAGCTGACCGTCACAAAGCGTAGGCAGATTGAGGCCTGCCTAGCACGCTGCCTGGTGCCCAGCAGGGATTCCAGAAGCAGCTGTGGACTGACTGACTGAGTCCCAGCGTTCGGGGAGGAGTGCCAGGGCGGGTGGGCGGATGCACCAGCCGGTGCGGGGCCTGGAGGGGCTGTTCGAGCCCGAATCACGCTGCTGGCTCCGGGATGGGAGGAGAGCGTCACCTCAGCGGCCCATTGTGCCTTTGCTCACATGGGACATTCAGTGAAAAGAACAGAAGGGCACAGGCAGCGTACTCTGCGATTAGAGCTGCGAGGGAATGAGCTCTGTTCGGAGAGGGATCCTGCAGGGCCAGCACCTAAGTGGACGTGGTGGGTTTGTTTAGTGTGGTGGTGCTGTGGGTAAATTTGTTGTGTTTTTTTTTTTTAAATTCTGGGACCGTTATAATGTTTTAGGAAATACACATTTTACTTAGACTTTTTTTAAAGCTTAACATCTTCGAAGTAGAAGAGAAGCAGGTACTCATTACAGTAAATTAGGAAACAGACAGACAGACAGGAGGAGAGAAATGCACTCCCAGGGCCACTGCCAAATGAAAATCATTATTAATAGGTCATGTCTTTCACTGAAGTCTCAGTGGTATTTAAAGTATTTTGGGGGCAGGATTACACATATTTGAGAACTATACATATCATTCCTCCTGACCCCCACTCCTACCCCACCGCTACCCCCACATAACAGCAAACTGTTGAAGACCTTTCGTTTTTGGTTCAGAGCTGATGTTTTGGAGTCACTGAATCGTGGTTCAGTCACTTGCCAGCTACCTGGCATCCTGGGTTAAGCAGTTACTCTGTCTGAGCCTTAGTTTTTTCATTTGGAAAGCAAGGATATTCTTCGTGGGTGTCTCAAAGGTGGCCTATTTCATGTAAAATGTGGAGCTCAATTTCAGACACATAATAGGTGCTTTAGAAGGAGTGATTGTTGGAACAAAGAATAAATGAGTAAAGCTGGGGAACTTGACCTGGTCCAGGAGGTCAGGGAAGGCTTCCCAGAAGAAGTGGCATTGGGTCTGGGATCTGAAGGCTGAGCAGGAATTCGCCAGGCAGAGAAGGGGACAGGGAGTTGGGGGAGGATGGGAGAGGAGAAGGATCGTTCCAGGCAAACGGGGACAGCATGTGTCCGAGTTCACATGCGCAGTCAGAAGCAGACAAGATGCCGAAGGAGTCAATGAGAATGGAGCCAGGGCAGAAACGGTGGCATGAGGCACGGAGAGGCAGGGAGCTCCCGGAAGGCCAGATGGCGCAGGGCCCCGAAGTCCATGAAGAGAAGCAGGGGGTTGGTCCTAGAAGCCATGCGGGAGCATCAGAAGGTTTGAAGGTGAGAAGGATCTGATCAGACTGAATTTAGGCGAGTGCTCAATGGCGGTGTGGGGCAAGGATTGGGAGGTGGGGGCAGAGCGGAAATGAGGAGGCCTCGTAGGAAGCCATTGTCCTGTTCCTGGCAGGAAATGACTGTAGCTTGATCCTTTGGGTCCAGCCACAGATCTTCCCATCATGAGGATGCAAACACCCACACTCACTTCATTACTGATTGCACCCAGCTCTTTGCTTTCAGTGCGTCTAAAAACGCACCTTGCTCACCCTGCCTTAAAATCTGCAGGTGCCCCTTCAGCTGAACTGAGATGGGGGTTCATACCCTGCCCAGCCCGGGAAAGGCACAGAAAGGCTACTGTCGACGGAGGGGGAGGCTGACATGCAGGCCTGTAGTGAGCACCTTACTTTATATTCCAGACCACCAGCCACTATAATTATACATTAGCAGGCCTCCGAAAGGCACAATATAGATGCTCGCAGCCAGAGTCCCTGTTATAAAGGCCCCGGTCCTGGTTGGTTATTAACTATACTGTACGAAGCCTCATAAACACCTTTTTACACATACAGTGCAACCTTTCAATACAACAATCAAATGCTTTTCAACAAATTACAGTCTCCTAGAAAAGGGACCCCTGATTGCTTCCCAGAAAGAGGTGGAAGGAAACCTTAGACAGGACCTGTTCGAAGCCTGATGTTTAGAATCATGTTGGCTTTGGGCTGGAAACGCCAGCCTGCAGGTCAGAACCCTGAGCAGCTCTGGGGAAATTAGTCCTAATTAAGGCAAACCTGGCCGGAGGGAAAAAAAATCAGACCACAAAAATTCTTTAACCAATCTGATCTACTTTGCAGGTGAGCGTAATGCACTCAGAAAAAAAGTAAAAAAAAATAAAAATAAAATAAAAAATAAAACAGCCACTGGCCCAGGTCACCTGGGAACTCAGAGGCGGGACAGACGCGAGGATGTCAGGCCCGGCTGCTGAGGTCTCCTCGGGCAGTCGATAGTGCCATTGGGGTCCTTCCTTGGTTTGACTTTCTGAGCCCAGAATTTGTCGTCTTGTAAAAAGAACGTGGAGCCCTTATCCCCAACACCTTGTCCTCTCCACACGCGTTCTCTCAGGCCCCTAATCAAGCAAATGATTTCTGCTCTTATAAAAATAGATCTTTTAGATTTCATAGACCAGTAAAACGTACAGACCTGAGGTTGCAAACTTTTTATTTTGCCCAGTAAGGACGTGAAAGAGAAACAAGCCAACCAGACAATGACCCAGAATACGCGCCATTCACCGTTGCCCGCTTGTGTGCGAGGAAAAGTCATTATTACCAAAGGAGAAGCGGGGGAGGGAGGTGGGAGAGAGAGGTAAGGAAATGAGAAATTAAGTGGGTGGTTGTGTGGGGTGGGTGGGGGTCTAGACCGACTACAGAGGCCACGAGAGAACTTTCTGGGGAGATGGGAATGTTCTCTGTCTTGGTGGAGGTGGTGCTTCTGTGAGTGTGTACCGTGGTCAGCCACCACTGCTGCTCATCAGGACGTGTCCTTCTCGTAGACAATCTCGTATGAGGCAGAAAGTAAAGGATAAAAGCCCTGAGTGCTTCTTGGACCCAGACTGCTCTCTGAGTTTGCGGCTGGACTGAAGGGTGTGAGAGGAGAGGGCGTACAGCCGAGGGTGACCTGCACAGTGTGTCCGTCACAGCCATGCTCACTTCTGTGTCCTCCGAGAGCTGGAGTCCTCTGGTTTGGCGTGGGTTCCGGCTTCCAGCAGACTGGGAGACGGGCGTGCTGTGTCTCTCTCATCCCACGCAGGGAAGGTCCTGGGATGGATGTTCCCCAGATGACCGAAAAAAAGGTCACAACCTGGTGAATCACCAACCGCCCCCATTTCCACCACAATGTAAAAGTAAACTTAGGGTGATTTGCAAAAAAAAAAAAAAAGGCTCTCAGCATGGCATAAAACCAAACCCAAACAATCAACAACAGTAAAATTCAAAACTACCAGGGCTTCCTACTATTTCAGGGGCAAATGCGAGGCTCCCTAGAGCATGCCTTTAGAGATCAGGTCCTTCCAAGGTCAAGGAGACCCAAGTGAAGCCACTGAGGTTGGCCTTAGCGCTGACCTTCGCTCGTTTGCTTATAAAACACGAAGCTGAAAGAGAGGCGACTGACTGCCGCCTGAGGCATCAGAAAGACCCGGCCGTGAATTCTGGCTCCCACACCTGTGAGCTGAGTGACACGGGACAAGGGGCTTCACCCCGATTAGCCCCCATTTCCTCTGCTGTAAACCGGGATCACAACAGTGACCTCACAGAGGTGCTGTGAGGATGCAATAAGATGACAGGCAGACAGTCGCCGGCTCAGCATTCGGCAGTCTACTAAGTTCTGAATAAATATTTAGATATTATTATAACTTCTTCTGGACATTTCTGCACACTCCCTGGCAGCCAGTAGGAATGGGAGAACTTCCACAGGTAGAACAGGGCTCTTGGAGGCTCAGGATCCTTGACTCCAAAGCAATGAGGATAAAATCAGGTGATGCACGTGGAATGCTTACCCCGACTCCAGGCACACAGTAGGCGCTCACTAAAGGAAGGCGGAGGCTGAGACTGTGCCGGCAGAAAGCTCAGCTCACTGTTCGCCAAATTCGGCCATGGGCAAGTCACGTGAAATAGCCCTTTCTCAGCTGTACCCCCTTTTTGCCAGTCAATGCACATTTTCCCGAGTTTTTCCAAGGGTTAAACAGGAGCGAATGGACCCTTAATGCCCAAACAGGTTGTATAACTGGAATGCTGTTATTCCAGGTCTCCCGCTGGCGGGAGCCCCGGGCCGCTGCTTGGAGGCGAGCTCTCGGTGCCAGGGAACGGATGGGGCATGAACAGGTGCTCGGTAAATATTTGTTGAATGAATGAGTGTGTTCACACATAAAAGAATGAATGGCAGTAATGCGTCTGACGCCTGTTGAGTTCAATTGTCAGCCGAGTGTGATTATGTCCCAACACTTGGCAAAGTCAGGGAAGCAGATACAATTATCATAGAGAGATTCTCAAGTGAGGGGCTGCAGTTAGAAATCCAAGCTCACTATCACTTTGCCTGGAGACGGAGTCCCTCTGGTCTGGCTGCAGTTTGGGTTCTCAGCAGCTGGAGAGACGTGCACAGGACATCTCTGCCACCCTCAGAGTATTCCATGGAGAGAATGTCCCGGGATCGGTGTTCCCCAAATGACTGAAAAAAAGAGAAGGTTACAACCTGGTGAATCGCCAGCCCCCAAACCAGAATGTTAAAGTAAACTTAGGATGATTTGCAAAAACAGGCTCGCGACATTGCAGAACACCAAACCCAACCCAAACAATGGACGAAAATAAAACTCAGAACTAGCGAGGCTTTCTGGCGTTCCAGGAGACCTTCTTATTTACACTTGGGTTTTAAGACTCTACAAGACAACAGGAGCACTCTAATTGGAGCCTGGGAGGAGGTACAGAAGGGCCAGTCGCTAGTAAAACCGAAAGCATTTATTTATTATTTAATTTGTTTGCCCAGGAGACTTTGCTCCTGATGGAAACATCTGGTTTTCATTGCAGCCCAACTTTTACCTAATTGTACAGCTGGGGAGATTAAGGCATGAGGGGTCACAGGCCGAGCCCAACCAGGACCCAGCCCCCTGTGGGAGCTTTGCTCCTCGCTTCAGGGTAGAGACCACACTCCTTGCCCCTGGTCCTCCGGTGGAGACCCATAAATAAGAAAGGAATTGCTCTTTCAAGTCCCCACACTCCCTCCTTCTGATTCTCATTAATGGTGGGGCGGGGGGTTGAGGGCAGAGGAGGGGGGCTGGGGGGATGGAAGGTGCGGGAGGAAGGGGCAGCAACCACAGAGCTTCCAGACCACAGGAAGGGGTGGGGGTGCGGCCTGGCCGGAAGCTGCTCTCCTGGGGGTCCTTGGAGACAGGCCGGCCCCCGGCCCAGTGCGGCCAGCACAGCACAGGCAGTGTCCACAGTTCCCAGCTCCGAGGGTCACAGGGAAGAAGTGGATTTCGGCCATCACATCAGGGGGCCGGGAGGGGGAAACACTGAATCCTCCTGGAGCGGAAGCTACCTCCCCAGGGGACTCGGGGTGTTCTTCACTGGATTCGAATCCCACCCTTACCACTTCCAGTGTGGCCTTGGGCCAGCTGCTTAACCTCTCTGAGCCTCGGGTCCCAACCTCCTGGGACTCTTAGGAGGATTACATGAGATCATTTATGTGAATGACCTAGAAGAAACAACTGATGCTCAGTAAGCACTTTTTAAAAAGTAGTAATAACTAATCTAAAAAAAAATCACTCAAATCACTGCACTTTATTCCATGCCCGGGTGAGAAGTGGGCGCAGCCTGGGCATTCACAGTGCGCGGAGACAGGACAGGAGCCTACACTCTCCCCTGTCCAGGGGCTCTCGTTCTCCAGACTTTGGCAGAACTCCGTATTTCTTGCCCAGGTACATTCCGAAGTGGTAGAATAGGAAACATGCAGACTTTGAAGGGAGCAGATATCAATTAAGATCCTTATTCTACCACCGGGCAACTACTGGACTGGTCTGCTTCTCAGTTTCCCTGTCCATAAGATGAAGAGCTTTTGCTTCAGGGGTCCAATAAAGTCATGAGTGTGGCAGCACCTTGGAAAGGGACTCCTGAGTGTACCGTGAGCACCAACTCTATGGATGCGCGGGGGTGAGTCAGAGAAAGAAGACACAGTGGGAGGCACCATTTTCAAAGCACGCTGTGTAGAACTGAGCGACACATGTCACCTGAACATAGCTGCCCGTTGTCACGTGTGTGCTGTGCTGGGTAACCAGAATTCTTCTCCGCACAACTTCTCAGAACACGTGATACACTGATGCACATCGGGGACATTGAAGAGAGTTTTTTATTCCACGCGCGGAGCTCACAGAGTGGAACAATCTTTAAATGAAAAGGGGGTGCTGCCCACTTGCTGGCTTGGGTAATGGGATGCCTCTGAGGGAGAGCCATTGATCTTGCCCAGAGTCACAGCAAAGGAAGCTCTGTCTATTTGGGGACAGGCCTCAGTTCCCGATCCACTTCACCTCAGTAACGTTTATCTGAAGGGGCATTCAACTATCTCAAATAAAAATAAAATTTAGTTCAACTTAACTAAGAAAAGAGGAAGCTGTCTGATACTTGTGTTTTCAGATCATAATTGAGTTTTTATTTAATAGGCAATATGAATGCTAAAAATGGCCCTCTCGGACTTGGTGGCGTGGTGGGAGTCTTCCGAGGAGGTCTTTCCAGGTGCTCATTTCCCACTGCATCCTAACCCTTTGTCCCACCTGTGCAAACCCTTCACTCTAACCAGGAGCCTCAGCAGGATCGTAGCCCCAATACAGACCTCGATCCCAGGGCAAACCAACCATCAGCGACACCTCACGGACCAGTTCTCCTTTCCCAGTCGGTTCAGCTGCCTGAAAGAGGGTTTGGCCACCAAGACCGGTTCCCAAGTCCTGGGAGCTTGACCCACTTCACCATTAATCCTCCTGGATTCTACTTCCACATCCAAGAGAAAAAGTAGCCTCTCAAGGGTGCCAAGGTTGAGACTGGGATTTCTCCCTCCCTATCTTAAACAATGACCAAGAGTTAGGGGGACTTCTAGCCTTAAATATTTGATGATGTTCCATTCTGAGAGGGGAAAGGTTGAGCTGTTTTGCACTGTGTTCCCAGAAGGACGATGGGCGTTATTAAACACATCCATTATGGCGGACGTCTGCAGTGTGGGTCCCATGACCCCAAAAGAGAATGCTTCTGAGACTTCTAGGAGACTCAACTCTGGAAATCTTTCTGGGGCCATTTGCTGTGATCCCTTCTACCCCCATCCATTTCAGCCCAGCCAACCAAAGGTAGTCTAGAGGATTAAGATAAATGCATAGAGAATGTATTTCCACCGCCCGTTACAAACAGAGGACCTCAGAGCAGACCCTTGCAGCTGCAAATTCCTTCGCCATCCAGTATTCCTTCTGGAGCCAACACAGAAGAGGGCTCCTGAGAAAGCACATCAGTGTGCAGGTCAAAATCCTTCCCCCATTAGAAGAATAATGAGGAAGAACCAGCAAGTACGTCACCTGTCATGTATCAGCGTCTAATTCTCACTCCCAGCTGCCGCTCAGTCCCTGCATCTGAGCCCCTGAAACAGGACTTTCCTCCTCCCACTTTCCTTCACAACAGGCCTCTCACCCAGCTCCGAACTTGAACAGCCCCCTCTTTTCTTATCATTGTCTTACACACGTTAGATCTGTCTCCCTCGCCTAGGTTACAAGCTTCATAAGGACCAAGACTTACTCCCATGGACCACTGGCAGCACCTGGCAATGGTGGACACATAGTAGACTCTTACTAAGCACTGATGAACTCATCAGGGCTGCCAACCCAGTGTCCGGAGGTGGAAGGTAATGCCAGTGTCACAGTGTCATTACGTGCTCATTTCAAGCAGCAGAACTCAAGTTAGGAGGAACAAACCAAGGAGCCATTCTGATCATCCCCTGACCACCTTCTGCATTGCAGACTCCATTATAGTCGTCCACTACCTAGGTTCACTATCAGTGTCTTTAAAGTTCCCCAGGAACACAGGTGTCACACACACACACACTCACTGTCCTTCTTGTTGGTTCACCCGTGCAAAGAACACTGGAGAACTGACTTCCCCGATACTGACTCTTGGTCCAGGCTTTAAAAGACACGAGAAGGGGTCACATATAGATACTCGTGCCTGACGGTAGGAGGTGAAAGAAATCTGTATTCTTGTCTTCGACAATTTCCCCTGCCCGGGAAAAAGTGCCATGCGTTGTGGGAAGAGAAAACACCAAATCTGCCCTGCGTGTAATACATCTCTGCTTAGGGAGGTAGAGATAGCGGGGCACACACATTGAATCACTCCTCCTTTCATTATTTTTGACATTGATTTGTCATTAGCAAAATTTATTAGGCTCCAGATTAAATTGATTTGAAGAATCATTAATTCATGGGATGAAGCCACGGCCATTTGGCCGGCCCACGCCGGAATGAGGCAGTATTGATAAAACAAAAAGAAAATATCAGAGCTGTTGAAAGTGCACCTTTTCTGACCTGGAGAAATGTTTTGAACATGATTTGGTGGGGCCCGGGGGATGGGGGAGGGTATTCTCCTAGTCAAGTCTGGTCAGCTTTTCAGCGGCAGAGGACTTTCCAACACCTAAAGCAGAGGACGGATGGGTATTAATTTCAGAGAGATTAATCAGAAAAAAACCAAAGTTACCAATTGACTTATTTGCTCAAAAATAGGGATGAAAACACAGCCTCTCTCCTCCTCATCCCCAACAAAAGCGAACCAGAATCCAGCTTACCTGTACCCCAGTGTGCCCCACTCCATACTATGACGACAGTCCGTCAAAGCAGGGGTGGGGACCTGCCCCCACCCCTGCCCCCTCTGGCGAAGCTTGTACGACCGCAAGGCAGGGCCACTGCCTGTGAGTCTCCTCCCTAACCCTACACGTTACTCTGCAGCACACCCTCAAACACGGGCTTTTCCACCTTTTCTCTTGGTCATCTGCTGCTATGTTTTTAAAGAAAAATAAGAATTAAGCCCACCCTCCCCCATCATTATATGAATTAGGACTGATGATGCAAGTGACCGAAAGGACGGATGGGAACAGGGAATTTTTGGGTGCACGTGGCAGAAATGTCCAGGACTGTGGTGAGCTCCAGCTACAAGCTGGTGGTCAGTTAATGTCATCAGGGCACTGTCACCCCCTCCTTCCCCCCCTGCCCACTCCTTCCATTCCTTGGTTGAGGTGGGCTCTCCCTACATCAAGTCCCCCATTAACTCTGGATTTACATTTCCATTGTAAGTAGCATTCCCTGTGGTGAATGTCTTCTCTACTGTGAGAGTTTCAACAGAAGTACAGAGTCTCTTTGTCTTGGAGGGGAACTTGCAATCTCTCATTCCTTCATCCATTCGGTTGTCTTCTGGTCCACCTGCCCATCTCTAGCCTGCTCGTTCCTTGTGCCAAATTCGGGGGTGGAGACACAGCCCTGGCCTTCAACCACACGCCCCCCCCCCCATGCATACAAAGCCAGTTCCCTGTTTCTGACGCGGAGAGCTCACCCACCCTGGCGACCAGAGGCCCGTGGACAGGCTGTCCCGGCTGGTTCCCACTTCTCCTGAAACTTCTCAGAACGGCTTCGTTTTCCAGCCAGGGCAGACAGGTCCACAGGACAGGCGTCGGCACTGAGAAAGAGTGGAAGTTGGAAAGGTTAAGTTTGCAGGGAGCTTTACCGTTCGCTGGCATGATGGCATCTGGATCCTCTGGGAGCACAGGGAGTTCGGAGAGCAGCGGGGATGTCGTCTGGGGTCCCGGAGCCGTATGAAGGGAAGGCAGAATGTACCCAAGGAGGAGCTGGGCATAAAATGCCTGGAGACCAAATAAAAAGAACTATAACTTCTCTCTCCCCTTCTCTCTCTCTTACACACACACACACACACACTTTGGAATTTAATTACATTGCAAGCTCACTCCAGGCTTCACATAAGCTCTACCTGTATTTGAGTGTTTGTGTGTCTGTATGAACCCTGTATGTTGTCCTGAAAGTCCAGAGACTCCAGGAGAGGAGCCATGAGCCTGGCCTGAGGGCGAACAAAGGAGAGGCCGTCTCTGAGTGACAGTAGGGAACCTATTCCACACACGCCGCCTCCTCCATGAAGCCTGCCTGCAGCCTCCCAGCCCCTCAGGATCAGTGCCAGCCTGGATGTCTCAGCCCCTGGCATGGCCCCCCTTCAGCATTCTTTTACTCCATGTGGGGGGTCAGTGTGGTTTCCAGATGAAAGGGAAGGTCGAGCACAGGGGACATTCACTGAACCTTTCTCAGCATATCTCAGACATCCAGCTTAGGAACGGCCCCTGGCACTGAAGACACCCTCCAGGTGCCTAGAACACCCCAACTTCCATGCCACCTTCGAGTCAATTATAGGATCGGCCAACATTTGCACACGCTGAACACCCCCAGTGATTAAGCATTTGCCTACATGCAGGGCCCCACGTTGAGTGAATTTTGTATATCTTTTCTTGTTTAATCGATCTAACAGTTGTGCAAGAACAAGTCACCTTATTCTCTCTTGGAAAAGCAGCACAGAGGTTAAACCATGTGCCCGAGGCCACGCATCTCACTAGTAACAATTCCAGGGTTCAGACCCAACCACTGTGCTCTTTGCAAAAACATTCACCCGGTGCTTTTGACATGGGGGCACTGAGCAGAAATACTTAGATGGATGGATGGACAGATGGACAGACAGATGAACGAATAAACGGTTTCACCACGCCGACATCAGTCCAGTGTCTCCTGTTTGTCCCCCAGTGAAGGTAATGCTGGGGGACAGAAAAATGAGGGAACTCACGACCCTAGCAAATTACCCCCTGCGGTCCTGTCTCTTAGGAGCAAGGGGCGCACTGAGTCCCAGCGGAGAGCCTCAGCTGAGCCGTGTGGGACCCGGGCAGGTCCATGAACACCGCTGTGGTTCAAAGACAGTCGGCGCTCAAGCCGCTGCCTCCGCCCAGCCCGCGCGAAGGGAGGAAT
The DNA here is from genome assembly GCA_004024845.1 of Tonatia bakeri. NCBI lineage: Eukaryota > Metazoa > Chordata > Mammalia > Chiroptera > Phyllostomidae > Tonatia > Tonatia bakeri. The sequence continues at coordinate 12,118 of PVIA01012089.1, read as the reverse complement.
GCGGCTCCTTCCTGTGTTTTGCCCGAGCACAGTGTGCTGCGCGGGTGATTTCTGGTCTGGCCAGTAAAACCTCCAGGAGCCTTCCTTTAGGTCTTTAATTATGAACTGTAGGGGACACCACAAAATAAATACTTAAAATGTCTAGACAACCAGTCATCAGAGTAGGATAATTAACTTCAAACATTCTAAATTGTTGGAGGAGTCGTTATTCACCTTCTGTCATTCCTTTCCATATCTCTCTCCAGCCAATATGTGGTAGCACCGAGGCCGGGGAGCCCGTTGAAACGTTCTCCTGATACAAAGCAGCCTCTTTCCCCGGCTCTTAAATGACAAGTCGCAAAATGACCAGAGAACATACAATAAAGGGACATAAACTGAGACCATTAGTTTTTCCAAGGAAGGAAAAAAAATCTCTCTACTTTTTAATTACATCAAAACACAAAACAGCGCTGAGGCAGATTTGAGGAAGAAGAATTACTATTTCACTTATTTAGTCTATTTTATGTACCTCTGTCTTCATATTTTATTACCCAAAAAGTTGAAACAAGCCACACTGATCCTTGATTAACGCTCGGTAAACTTGCCTCCTGACATCTCAAGTGTGATTAGGCTGCTGTTGAACTTGGGGTGTTTCTCCCCCACCCATTTTCACCTCCCACAGACTTCCTCTGAGGGAGCACTTTTAGCGTGGAGCACACATTAATTTTGTCACGATCCCAAAGCAAAAACACTCCGTGCAAGAGGGATGAATTCCATGGTGAGGGCTTCTGCGAGCACGTCTCAGACTCCTGCCCCCACTTCAGCGGGGGCTGGTGGGGACCCTGTTGTTAATCACATGGAAAACCCAAACTCCAGCAGCCCGGCTCTGGGCAGCAAGTGGATCTGAAAACTATGAGCCGTGCTCGTGGACGCCTGAACTTGGCCCTGAGGTGGAGGAAAGCTGTCCAAAATGCCAACAGCTTCCTTCCACACGCTCCTTCGGATAATCTTTTCTAAGACACCAAAGAATTAACAAGAACCCTCATGGCTTCAACCCAATATCATTTTCCTCTAAAGGAAAGAAGTGCCACATCAACTATTACTAAATGAATATTTTATATTATATGTAGAATGACCATGTTTTAATTGCTCCAGCTCTAATTAAAGGTGATATCCGATTGCACGCATGCACTTTTAAAAAACCATAATTGTCTCAGGCAAGCCACCGAAGAGATGTAAGAATCTTCAATAACAAAATTACATTAATAGCATCTGCTATTAAATATGATTGATGGTAAAATGGGGCCCCTCCCAGTGCTCTACCACACAAAAGCACACACTGCTTTTGAAGACGGCTCCCGGAGAGTCAACAAGAAAGCTGGGGCACACAGACTGAGAGGCCACAAAGGCCAGCCTTTTCCCCAGGAGAGGACAACATCTTGGCCAGAATAAAAAGGGCCTCGAGCATCTGAGCTCAGTGCTGGAAGGACTGACAGAAATTAGGGTAGCAGCCTGCTCCTGATGAAGGTCAGTGGAGCTCGTGGTGAAAGGGGACTCGGAGGTGGAGAGCACGTTTGAGAAGGCCCCTGGCAGATGGCCATCGCCAAGGAGAGCCATCGTCTGGTGGAGAAACGCAAGGACTTGCATGAGTAAACATGGAAAGTCGATTCTGTGTGTGCCCCAGACCCTCCGCAGCCCACACCCCAAGAGTCTTCATCAAAGCCAGAAACTCCAGTCAACAAATGGACAGAATAAGAGAGGAGAAAGAAGAGAGACAGTGGATTCCGAGAGCCGAACCAAAAGAACAGAATGACAAAGAGTACACCAAGGAAGTGAGAAGGAAGACCACCAGTGCCTATGGCTGGCTGTGCCCCATGTGACCTTCAGGACAGTCCTCTGAAGTGGTGATGGGGAATTTGAGGCTCAGAGGCAGCAGGTGGCCTTGCTCTTAGGATCCCAAAGTCCACATGCTTTCGACTCCAGTGCCCGCTGCCTGTCCCGAGGTGGGACCACAGATGTACATGGAGGGACCTGTCGTGCTTTGAGTCCAATCCACTGTTCGGTTCCTCTGTTGCAGTTTCTGAGTCTACAGGAAGAACTTGTTGGGCAGGGCGTGGGAGTGTCAGGGAAGACTGGCTGATGGGCAGCTGGGAACAAGGTTGGCACTCGCAGAGGGCTGCTCAGAGTCTTGTGGAAGGCAGTGTGGAGACAGGAAATGACTCCGAACACAGCCCTGAACTCCCTCATTCTGGCGAGAGTATGCCTGCTTTCTCGTGCCATGCCCGTCATCCTGCTTGCGCCGGGGTGGGAAGGAAGAGAGCAGATGAAACTCCTGAGCTGCAGGTCCATCTACAGGACAGCCACTCTCACGCCAGGTGACAATAACAGCAGCCACACTCATTGGGTGTGAGCATCCTCAGCGTGTACCCAGGACTAGATGCCTGTACCCAGGCATTAGATGCCTTTCTGACTTAATCACATTGGCTGTTAGGAATTGTTTTTCTCTTTGGCAGCTGAGAATCCCAGGTCGCAGTGAGTTAAGCAACCTCTACTGCTGGACTGCCTACTGTGAGGGTCAGCGTTGGAACTCAGGACCGGCCAGTTTCGAAGATTTTGCCCCCAACCACAAAGCTGTACAGTCTCCCTAGAGCGACATGGCTGAAACTTCTGGAAGAAAGACCCTTTTATTCAGCCAGGCAGGTGGATGGACGTTGCCTGAAGGGCCTAGTTTGTTAACCTGAAACTAGCCTCATAAATGTTTATTGATACAAGCTCATTAATTTTCATTGTATTGGTTCTGGGATGGCTCGGGAGAAACTGTTCTCCCAGAGAGGGTGAGATGGAAAGGCAGCTCTGCCTTCGAATGTGAGCCTGTGGTGACCCCTCCCCTCCCACCTTGCTGCTCAGGTGGAAAGGGCTAGAACCCTTTTCTTCCCGCCTCCACCAAAATGGTACTTAAAGTCCTGGCTCAGTGCCCATCTGTTAGAGGCCTGCGTCTCAACCCCGGTCACACGCAGGTGGGGTCCATATAAACCAGAGCAGAGAAGGGATTTCTTGGCCAATTGAGCTTCCGAATGCTAGACCATGGACCCACGTCACCGAAGGGCAGCGATGAGGAGGGGGGAGGAAAACCTGACCCGCGCTCCAGTTTTTCCAGCTTTATTGAGGTATGATTCACAAATAAAAATGGTGCACATTTGGGTTTTACAATGTGATGTTTTTGTAAGGTGTACAACATCATGATTTAATCCAGGTACACACTGTAAGATGATTGCCACGGAGTTAATTAACACATCCACCCCCTCACATGGTTACCTTTCCGTTTTGAGGTGAGAACACAAGGTTTTGTCTCTTAGCAATCCCCAACTCTCCCCGCACGGTGCAGCATCACAGACCAGCATCGCTGTGCCGCACGGTAGATCCCCAGAACATGTCCATCTGCCATCTGAAAGCTGGTGCCTTCTCACCAACATCTCCCCGTCGCCCCCCCCAACCCCCGCAGACCTCCCCTGCTCTGGTTTCCAGTTTTATGAGTTGGACTTTTTAGATTCCATTAATTTTTAAATTACAGCTAACATACAATATCATGTTAGTTTCAGGGGTGCAACATAGTGGTCAGGCATTTCCATAAATCACAAAGTGGTCCCCCGATGAGTCCAGTATCCCCTGGTGCCACGCTGCGCTATCGTAGAGTTTTTTACTCTATTCTCTGCACTGTACTTTACATCCCTGTGACTATTTGTAACAGACGATTTGTACTTGGTATCTCGCCAGCTTTTTCACCCATCTCTCCCGGCCCCCTACCCCCATCTGGCACCCATCAGTGTGTTCTCTGTATGTATAAGTTTGTTTGTTCTGTCTGTTTCTTGGTCTTTTAGATTCTATTTATAAGTGAGATAAGTGAACTGCTGGAAATGTTGTCACTCGATGGTGTCTCCTGGCCTTATCGAATAGCTATAAAAGTTGTGGATGCTTACTCCCATTTTTGCATTTATTTAGTCATGCACCAGCACCAGACAGTCCTCGGGCCGGTATTGGCTGGGACGCGCCTCCCCACATTCCGAGTTTCAGCCCTTGCCCAGAGCACACCGGAGACCATACAGATACGGTCGCGGGCCCGGCTGCTGTCCTGGCCTGGGAGACAGCGTGGGCTTCCCCCGGCAGCTCTAGGCCAGCAGCCTTTAGAAACCAGAGACCCAGGAGCAGGCAGCACATGTCTTTTTCGGCCTCCTTTCACAGGCAGGGACATCTTAGCAGAGTCCCCGATTTCAAAATATGAATGGATCTGGTTCTCAGCTCCCCCGGGAAACATCACAGAAGCTGACTTGCATACCCAGCAGACCAGCATGCTCAGCCCTGCTCGTGTTTCTGCGCTTCTCTCTGGCTCCAGTCTGCAGACATGTGGTTCTCTCTGGGGGACAGTTCCGTGACTTCAGTCTTCTGGCTCTAACCGTGCACACCATAGCAGAATTCTAATGTCACTTTTCTTCCTGCTTTCTAACAGAACCCCAACGATGTACCCGCTCTGCAGTGACAACATTGGCCAAACCCAGGGCAGCACCCACTTTCCTGTTCGGGCCAGGTTCTTCAGGGAAGCCCAGCTCCAGGCCCAGATGTGGGTCACATGACACACTCCAGCCAATGAGATGGGAAAGGTTTCCTCTCTCTTAAAAAGATGCACACGGAACAGTCTTATTTCCTCCATTAGAATGTTGGTGGCAGTGGGTGTGAGTAACAGGAGCAGCTCTCTCGTACCAGTGAGGGAGTCAACTCGGAGGCAAGGGCTCCACGTGGAAGAAAGCAGAGCCGAAGAGTGAACAGACAGGCCCTGGCGATGTTGTTCAGTGACCAAATTAGCCAACCCCGAAGTCATGCTCCTCCGTCGCCCCACGAAGCAGTAGAGAGAAGCCGCTGCTCCCCGGAGCAGACTGGAGTTGGGGTTTTGGTTACTCGCAGTCTGGCCCCCACACCTGCCACTGCTGTGTGCCCGGAATAGGGTGGCGGTGTTTCACGTGAGCCTACACCATCCTCTTAACTTTAAGACCCTCCTACTCCTTGTGAAAGTTTAGGGTGGTTCATGGTGATACTTTGCAACATAAGAAATAACTCAAAAATAATTTAAAAATATTTACAGATACTTTGGAAAATTGCTTGGTGAGTTGATAGGAATATTTTCTAGATAGTCTGTTGATTTTGATGATAAAGGGGAATTTCTGGGATCCTCTAGTCTTACCAACGTTTCTTCAGCGCCTGTTAAATGCCGAATCCCACAAAAGGACCCACCAGGGTAACTTAAAAGGGCAAAAACAGGGCCATGCCCCTTCAGAAATCCAACAACATGCAACAGAACAATCTCTCCATGCGAGGAAACACACAACAGATGATGTATGGGATCAGAAAACAGCACAGCAGAGTTATAGAAACATTTGCAAGGAACATTTGTTTACATTGATTCTTGGGTCACCAAATTCCTTCTCTCTCCATCAAGGGTAAACCCCACACTTGCCCAGACTCCAACATTGTACGAATGCCGAACTCAGGTACAAGAGATCGTTGAAGATTTTCTCAAGGTAATGAGATAAATTGCAAAATTATTTCCAAACTCAACATTGCTAGTTAGCATGTCGTTGACTGCAAGCGAAGCAGTTATCAGATCTGAAGAAATCTTCCTGAGGGTGTGTGTTCATTAAATGTGTCACTTTGTCAGACCGCCGCAGCGTTACAGGTGTTTTCGGGTTTTTTGCAGCCGAGTGGTGAGAAAAGTACCTTTGGAACAGCTCCTCACTGCCAACATAGAAAGTGAAAATTGCGCGTGTTCTCAAATCTGTACAGATTTCTCTGGCTGCTCATTGGCTCCTGAGCCTGCTGCAGCTTCGTGCGAAGCGTGGCTGCGGGCTACATATGTTAGAAGTTGACATAAGAACACGCACCAGCGTCAAGTGTAAGATCCCCTTAGGTCGGATCTCCAGTGCGCCTGCTTCTGGAGCCCACTAATTAGCGGCTTCTTCACAGCTGACGTGGACCAGCAACCCGGTGCCTGGGCGGAGAAGGTGTGCCTGGGGGCCTGGCCCGTTCCACAGGGGTCTGTGGAAAGAAAAGCCTCTGGTCCCTCTTCATCCATGCTCATTGCAGAGTAGTTGGTTTCTTTTAAAGATTTTTTGAAAATTATGTTATTCTTTTACACCTAGAACTGAATGGAAAAATAAATATGTAGGAAGCTACACAAGGGATGAAGGTTCACGTAATTCAAGAGGCAGAAATATGTTTTAAGCCAAATACCTTTACAGCAAAGATTTCTCAGCTGGTATATGCTTAATTCTGAGCAGCCTTTGCTCCATCAGAAAACAGACAATAGGCAAAGTGTCCTCTCCCAGATTCGTGTGATGGAAGCCATGCGGTCAGCCACTTCGCTGGTCAATTAGCTTTGTTTGCTCCGCAAACTCCACGTGGACCCTCAGCGCTATCAGCACAGGTGCCAGGACTGGGAGCAACTGGACAGGAGAACAAACAAGGGGAATTGAGCCTGGAAGTCCACCCAGGCCAAGAAGCAGAGAAAATTGTTCTTTAAAGGACCGAGCATCTAGTAGGCACGGCCATGGTGCAGTCATGTCAACAAGTGATTAATCTGAACACATCTTTTGAAATTAAAAGTGGGCTTAGCCTGTGTTCTGCTTCTCAGTGTCTCTTCCAGAAAAGTGCATGTACAGCCAAGCAGGTTCACTGCCAGGTTCATTGTAAGAGACAACCAATGGGTCACTAGTTAAGTGTCTGTCGACACCGAAGTAGTTAAATAAGCACGGTGCATGCACGGCAGTTCAGTATGCTGAGCTAAATCTCTATTTGTCAGCAGGGCGTTTTCTTTAAGACATGAGGCTGAATGGTAAAAAATGAAACCAAGTTCAGGGTAACATATACCGCTGAACATTTTGTATGTTAAATCAATAAATTATAAAACAATATAGCTATTTTGCAGGGTGCCATTTTTTCTCTGTACACAAATCATAGAAGGTTTACAGCTGACATCCCAAACTAGTTAACTGTGACTACCTCTACAGAGGCGAAGAGGAGGCCAGGGTTGAAAAAAAGGACTTTAAAGGTGCACTATATTTTTATTTGTAAGGTTTTGATAATATACAGGGTCCAGCAGAAGTAAGACCTGCTTGAGTGTGGTCAGTAGGGTAATAATATGGGTGTGATAATGGTTTTAATAGGAACATTTCACCTAAAATGCCCTGTGGTGTGCTTGAGTGTGATGGTGTTATGTTACAGAGTCGCATGCTTATGGGTTTATAATAAAAGAGGGGCGTTGTTTGTGCCAGACCCTGTATATCCTTTATTTTTATATATTACACACACGACTTATAAAATTAAAATAGATAAACAGGTGGGCAACAATGCAGTTCTGTGATTCAAGTTTAAATTCATCTAACATATATGTAGGATTCGCTCGACGTCCTTCAAGGTTCTACTTTCTTGAGCTTAAGTCATAATTCTGGGAATTGAAGAGTCTTAGAAAGAAGACACAGGGTTACCATGAGAACCTCATCCCCCACCTCTCTTTCTGCGTACTGGCAAGAGTAAATGGCCCTGCCGAGGTTAGGGTGGCCCCAGGGGGCTCTGTTTCTCCAGCACCCTGTTGGCCTGGGGCCCCCTCTGTGTTTTATCCCATGGCCCTTCATCACGCTGGTCAATTCTCCTGAGACAGCAGTGGACTCTTGCACATCCATCCGTGCGGAGATGGGGCGGGAATGATGCCCAGGCCCAGATGACGAAGAGCACCAAGGAGTGCTGGATGGACTCGAGGTGCCTGGAGGGGACTGGGGACTTTCCAGTTCCCCCATGGTCACCTTGCCAGTGGATGGCAGGAGACCAAGTCCAGAGTTGTGGGAAAGAGGGGGTTCTCTTCCGTGTAGGGTTGTTGGTGCTACCAGTGGCCCTGTTGCTTCTACAGAGAAGTGGCGTGTGAACATGGAGCCAAACATAGAAAAATGACACTCTTCTCTTTGGTGAAGAAGGAAACAGATTCTGGATAACAGGGATTTGCTTTTCTGGCTCCAACCGAGTCTTAAAGCCCTCAGACTTTCTATTTTGTGAGCCCATGGTTCCCTGGTCACTTACCCTCTGCCCCCAGAAAAGTCCCAACACTTCCGTTCTGTGGAAGCCAGTTCCCGGGTCTCCGAGGGCTGATGTGGAAAGTGACTGGGGAGGGCCCCCTCACTTGCTTTATCTAGATTTGGGGGTGGGCAAGGAGCAAGTTTCTGATCTCCAGAAACCGGAAGCATAAGGGACTCTGTTAGGGATGGGGCAGTTGTCAGAGGCGGAGGGCTGCGCAGAGTGGGGTTGTCAGAACAGAGCTGGGAAGTGCCATCCTCAGCGTCCCTGGCAAACCTAAGGTGACAGATCCCGGGCACCAATGTACAAGGCTGTTTGTAGTAGGTTTCCATTTCATCCAAGAGAAACTGAGTTCCTGCCTTCACTTTGGTTAACAGCCCCTGCTTAATGCAAGTCTTCTCCTACCCTGGCGCAGGAAACACTCCGTTCTGGAAATGTGTTCGTACACTGGTGCACGTGACTCTCACAGCCGGTCCCGGAAGGGAGTCTAGCAGGGAACGGGAGTCATCTGCCTTTCACCCATAGTTCAGAACGCCTCCAGAGGGCCGGGCTGAATGTCACCAGGCTGGAGGATCTCCACCGGTCCCTCGGCCGCTCAGTGGCATTACGTCTGACTCTGTGTTCATCGCGCACACGCAGAGACAAAGGCAACAGTGACACAAAAGTCCCTCTTATATGGAGCATGTTTTCAGACCATTCGCTGAAAGGTGTTTTCACATATTACTTCATCTCCAAACAAACCTGTGATGCACATACTATTATTTCCTTGCTTTACAAATGGGGAACATGAGGCTGAGAGAAGTGAAGGGTTTTTCCAAGGGTGACAGCTAGTCAGTGGCAATGCTAGAACTCAAACCCACATGTCCAGCTGGATTTCTTGCTCTTAACCGTTTGGCAACGTTTTCGAAGTCTGCTCAAAGTCTGGTCCAGACCACTTCCTCGTGCAGAATGAAGCCTGGGTGGCACCCCAGCCATCTGAGGAGGGCGGTGACAGGACTCTCTGGTTTGCTCTGATAATGTTGCTCTCAGATCAGCTGGGAGACCAGCCCACCCCGGCTGCTGGTGTGGATGCCAGGTTTCCTCTGCCGGGAAGAAGAAACCCCCCCATCCGCAGGGGCTGTGCTTGGAGCACCCCATCCCGGGGACAGAAGCATCTGTCGAGGCTCCCATTGTTCCGGCCGAGAGCATGCTAATTGTCCTCTCTGAAGCTGGACTGCAGTCTCTTGCCAGAGGGAAATTAGGGACCCTTTTTCAGCAGGCACGCTGTCCTTTCTGCAGCTGTCAGCTGAATGGCCCCAGAGGAACGGGCTGGTTTGGAAGGGGTGGGGGAGAGGGGGGCTCCTGGTGCATCTTGATCCACACCGGGGAGGAAAGCGAGCACGGCCCCAACGGGGGAGCAGGGCAGCCACTGGACAGACACCTCCCAGAAGCACACAGGCAGGCCAGCAACCACTTTTCTGGACCATCCACTTGCCTCTGTGGTGCTTGTCATGAGTTGGGGTACATCTGGATAATTCAGGGGTTCATATGGAGGTGGCATGGTGGAGAAAAGGCAGTAGAACAGGCTTGGGAGTCAGAATAAGCTGGGTTCAAATCCCAGCTGGGCCAGTTACTAGCTATGGTCTTGAGCAAATCACTGTCGTTCATCCTCTTGCATGGCAACTGGGAGGAGTACATCAGCCTATCAATTCCTAGTAGAGGTTTGGGCATACAGCAGGTGCTCAGTAAATGCTGCTGCTGCCACTGCTGTTACCTCTGAGGATTTGTGCACATGTGTGGAGACAGCCCACTCACCGAAAGTCTCCTAAGTAAAGGAGTGAGAGGAGTGGGCAGGGATAGAATAGTAATATTCATATATATTCGAACGTATTTTAAGCCATCTAGTACATTTCAGGTACTGGTGGGGCTGCTAAGCCTCCAGCTGCCAGTAAGAGACCCGCCTCTCTTAGGAAGAGGCCCCAAGCCTGCAGGAGAAAGACTCAGGAAAAGCTCTGCTGATAACAGCAAGCATGTGGTCAACAGCGCTCCCTCTGGGTGCTTGCTGGACAGAGGGGTGGGCAGGTCGGGAGAGACCTTGTAAGAAAGAAAAGGGGTTAAATAAAAAAAAAGGGAAACACCATTTAACCACAGTCAATGAAATTAGATGGAATCACCCACTCGCCTTTATGAAGAGATCTAATGCTGCCATCTACAATAAAGGCTCCGCACGGCTTGCGAGATACAGTAAAATGGACCTTGTATTGGGCTGCCAGGTGCTGTTAGAAGAGCGTGTTTACATGAGCAGTCCCAGGGCTTCAAACACTGCGCGGTAAAAGCCGAATCTCGGTGAGTGGCTGAGAAACTCTAGTCCCTGGGGCAAAGTCTCAGAAATCTTTATGGCCGTAAGCCTCATTGGGTGTTTTTCCTTAAATGGCCCCTCTTCACGACACCTGGAAGGGCCCCAAACCTTAGTGGTGTGATCTGTCTCCCGGTTTCGGCTCCACAGCTTGTCGGAACAGAATTGGAAATGACTGTTCTTGCTTAAAAACTGGATGAGGATAGTTCCTACAGAGACAGACCTAGATTGAACTCTCTCTGGTCTCTGGATAGAAGGAGTCGGACACATTGCAGGGGAGAAGAAAATGAGTCCCCACAGCCCTGATTGGAAGAAATAGGGCATCCTCTGTAGCAATGAGTCCCTGCCCGACAAACTGGTACAGAGCTGCTGCCGGAAGCCACTGCCCAACCACAACCATGCCGGCCCGCTTCCCTGGCATCCAGATGGGATCGTGAAATACCACCTGCGGAACAGGAGCAGAAGTCACAAGTGACTCTTTCAGACTGAGGAACTTGAGAAGCAAGTGTGCTTGTACCACCCACCTTTTCCCTGCTGCTGGCCTCCCACAGAAGAGCACAGGCACCTGGAGGTCACGTGATAGAGGGGATGGAGGCACAATGTGGAAGGAGCCTGGGTCCCCGAGTCACCACTTGGAAACGAGCTCACTATCCATGTGGAAGATACCCTTTGGACATTGTATGAGTGAGAAATAAACTTCTGTTCTGTTTGAGCCCTCATATCTTGGGAGATTTTTAAAGAGCAGCTAGTATTATCCTAATAGAATGGCATCCAGCCCTGAGACTGGGGAATAGTACCTTCTTTTTGCATTGATTAATATGCAGCAACATTCCCATGGGAAATAATGTTAAGTGACCACGCTGTTTTCAATCAGTCTTTATGTGGCCTCAGAATCCTTCTTAACATTGCAATTATTACCAGATGACTAAAGCTGGCACTCAGAATGATGTCTATTTGCTATACCAGCATGACTACAAGCTTCTTGAGATAAGGTTTAAATACCCTTCACTTAGCACGTTGCCAACACATAGCAGCAGCTCAAAAATGTGGAATGAATACATGATAGTTATTCCACAAAGCAGATTTTATTCTGCTACATTTACAACCCTCCTTAAGCCAGACAGCTTTGAAAGAATAAATGAGGGGCCATAGCGACAACAGAATAACTCAAATCAGGTATTCAGGCTCCTGATAGACGTGGAGTACCTACCCCAGATGGTAGGTCTCATTTCACTGGAACCTCTCACCTCAGTGCTTCACTTGCCTTCATAGGAAAAGTAACCCACGTTGTTCAGACCTGCCTAGAGATCCAGGGTCAGGAGAGGTGAGGGTGGAAATCCCTGCTGTTGCTGAGATGGGGTCTGGAATATCACAGCCAGGCAGACTGTTGAACTGAAGAGTCCTCCAAGGATATATATGGGCAGCAGTGATGATGGCCAGCCCATTTCCTTTGTATGGCCCACATCCAGTAGCAGGACCCCCACACCATCGTTTCATTTGATTATTGAATTTGTTTAAATAAAGAAAGCAGAGGGGAATTTACCCATTTAATGATGAAGAGAGAATCCCAGGGGGGAATATGACTTGACAACATTGTAAAATGTTAAAGACAAGCTCAAGTCAAGAACCCAAGACTCTTAAAATTTTATTCACCCATCTACCCACCCATCCACCCATCCATCCATCCATCCA
>PVIA01012088.1:0-40089 GCA_004024845.1 Tonatia bakeri | reverse complement strand
CACGTGGTCCTCTCTCTCCCAGGACCACGGGAGTCCCCACTCAGCCAAATCCGCGTGGTTCTCCCCTCTATGGCTACCATGTCTGGGTTTAAATCCCCGAGCCAATCTTCCTCTGCAGCCCTATTTCCGACTCCTCCCACACTCGGCCACACTTGCCCTCAATCTGCTGTCCTTTCCAGCTTTTCTGGTCACCATCGTGGGTCTGGGCAAGTGTCACCTCATGTCCTGGAACCAATCTCCTCCAAACTCCCATGCAAGGGCTGTAACTCAGGGGACCTGCCCCCCAGTCACATCTCGGGGAGGTGTCCCTTTCCATCCCCCTGGCCCAGAACATGGCTATAGCTATTTAGCATATTCAAGCAACCGGCCCAAGGCTATAGGTATGTTAAATGACCATGCCATGGATTAGCTGCAAAGCTGCCCTGCATGTTCTTGCTCTGTGTGCCCCTTCCCCCAACGCACACCTGTGGTGGGGAAGGGGTAAAAAAAAAAAAATCTTAGAATCTCCTGGACACCTTGAGTTCTGGGCCTTATTTCAAATGTCCATTTGGGGTCCCCCCTCTTGGCTGTGCCTTGTAACAATACCTTCTTTCCCCAGGCTAGACTGACAGGCCTTTTAGTCAAATAACTCCCTTTGTGCCATTTTGACTTCTACTGCACATGTGCCTGCCTTTTCCTGCTGCCACCTGGTAATCTTGTACCAGTGGAAGGTGGGGGTGGGGGTGGAGGTGGGGGTGGGGGGGAGATAGGAGTGTTAATCCTCTTGGCAGAGAAATGCTGGAATCCCTTGGAGTGTAAAGATGCAGCTTCCTGGCTAGCAAACAGGTTTATGCTTCCCAGTTTATTAAACTCAATATCTAGGTCTTTTTTGCTCTCCTTTCTCAATCTCTAGCTAATCACCAACACTAAGTTACTTTACCCTATCCTTACCAAAGATATGAGGTGATTTTTTTCTTGGCCCTTTACTGTGAGAATCTGGTGGAGTTCCTGTTGATGAAACCTATGGAATTCTGTCTTCTCCCTAAGACTGGAGCCCTCAAAGTTTGTTACCCTCAAGCTAGTTCAAATTTAGCTTTCAGAAATCAATCAAATTTAACATTACTCATCTTATGGTTATTAATTTATGTTTCAATTAAAAAATTTTTTATTGTTGTTCAATTAAAGTTGTCCCCATTTTCCCCCATTACTCTCCCCTGCCCTACCCACCCCCTACCTGTCACTTTCAATCCTCCCCCCACCACCCGTTGTCTTTGTCCATGGGTTCTTTATACATGTTCATTGACTTGACGCTTCCCCTTGTTTTCCCCATTTTCCTCTCCCCCCTCCCCTCTAGTCAATGTCAGTGTGTTCTTTATTCCATGTATCTGGTTATCTTTTTCTTGGTTGTTTGTTTTGTTGATTAGGTTCCACTTATAGGTGAAATCATATTGTCACAGGTGGCACAGGTAACCAGGTTCTTAGTGATCGGGACAAAGAATTGAGCTGAACACACGGAGTTTATAGTATAAAGAAAGAGGGAAGGTTTATTAAGCCTCCACAGAACACTCCACAGAACACTCCACAGAACATGGGAGCGGGCCAACTCTGAGCAGAGATTGACCACGTGGGCTGGGGGGATTTTCTTCTTATAGGGCAGAAGCTTCCTGGCTAGTCTTTGGCGGGCTTCTATTGCGCAGGTACAAAGAGTTACATTTCAAAGCTACTGTGCATGTGTGGTTTCCCAAGATTTTCTTGACTGGCTACTTGGAGAAGGGAGTCCCACAATGTTTATTCATTATAATGCTATTATAATGAATCAGGGGTAGTGCGCAGGCACATTCCATGATTCAAAGTTATCCCAGAAAACAGGAACAACTGGTCTTAGGGGGTCTTTGTCATGTATGGATGTTTCTCCATCCCAGCCCTGCGGGGCTCCTGGAGTTTCCTTCCGGACTGCCTCCCGCCTCAATATGGTATTTGTCTTTCACTGCCTGGTTTATTTCACTTAGCATAATGCTCTCCAGTTCCATCCACACTGTTGCAAAGGGTAGCAGTTCCTTCTTTCTTTCTGCTGTGTAGTATTCCATTGTATAAATGTACCAAAATTTTTGATCCACTCACTTACTGATGGACAATTAGGCTCTTTCTAGTATTTGGCTATTATAAATAATGCTGCTATGAACTCTGGACTGCATAGGTTCTTTTGAATTGGTGTTTCAGGATTATTAGGGTATAATCCCAGCAATAGAATTGCTGGGTCAAGAGGCAGTTCCATTTTTAGTTTTTTGAAGAAATGCAATACTGTTTTCCACAGTGGCTGCACCAGTCTGCATTCCCACCAACAATGTACTAGGGTTCTTTTTTCTCTACAACCTTATCAGCACATTTTGTTTGTTGATTTGTTTATGATGGCCATTCTGAGCAGTGTGAAGTGATACCTCACTGTGGTTTTAATTTGCATCTCTCTAATGGCTAGCAGTGTTGAGCATCCTTTCATATGTCTCTGGGCCCTCTGTATTTACACTCAATAAATATTTATTGATTAGTTAGTATCTGCCAGAAACACTTTTAGAAACTATCTATCAATAGTGAAGAAGATAGAGAGTTCATTTTTAAGTGGTAAAAACAGGCAAATAAAAAGATAATTATGAAGTAGTTGCATGCTGTTATAAATCTAAGGTAGTATAAAACTACATTTCTCTTAATTCACACTAGGTTTTATTTTCAGATTCTCTACACAGGATAAAACACAAAAACAAGGAGACAGCTATATTAGGAGAAAATGTGACAATTTTCTGCAATTTAACAGCTCCAGCAGATGTTGTACAAATAACTTGATAGAAGATCCAAGATTCTAGTATTATTTTCACTGATATGTCCCCTAGAGTAAGGGACATAAAGAAAAGAACAAACACATGGGACTTCATCAAATTAAAAAGCTTCTGCCTGGCTAAAGAATACCAGCAAAATGAAAAGGAAACCAACCGTATGGGAAGATATATTTGGAAATGATACCTCAGACAAGGGTTTGATCTCCAAAATATATAAAGAGCTCACACGACTCCACTCCAGGAAGACAAACAACTCAATTAAAAAATGGGCAAAAGACCTAATCAACAAAACAAACAAGCGAGCAAAATATAACCAGAGACCTGGAAATTAAGAACAAACTGACAGTAACCAGAGGAGAGGTGGGAAGGGGTAATGGGGGGGAAAGGGAAAAGGGTTGCCAGGAACGTGTATAAAGGACACATGCACAAAGCCAAAGGGGCATAGGATCAAGGGTGGGAGGTCGGGGGGTGTGGTAGGGGGGAAATGGAGACAACTGTACTTGAACAATAATAAATAAAAGGGAGATAAAAAAGATCCAAGATTTTTTTTTTTAGAGAGGGAAGCGGGGGGGGAGAGAGAGAGAGAAACATCAGTGTGTGGTTGCTGGGGGACATGGCCTGCAACCTAGGCATGTGCCCTGACTGGGAATTGAACCTGCGATGCATGGTTCACAGCCCGTGCTCAATCCACTGAGCTACACCAGCCAGGGCAAGATCCAAGATTTTTTGCCACAAAATATTGGCACGTATAGCAGTAAATATTGAGAAAAGACTTTTCCACCATACATAGATCAACTGCACTGCAAGGTCATCAAACCCAATATCTGATTCATAACTATCTGTGAAGTGATGTTTGAAAATGAAGCCTGCTACAAATATCTATTTAACATGTTCCCACTTGGCAGTCGTGAAGGACAAGTCTGCCTTAACATTATAAGTATAAATTTTTTTTGAGATTTTTAATTGAATTTATTGAGGTGACACTGGTTAACAAAGTTATACAGGTTTCAGGTATACAATTCTACAACACATCATCTCTACACTGTATTGTGTGTTCATCACCCCAAGTCAAGCCTCCTTCCATCACCATTTAACCCCCTTATACCGTCCTCCAGCTCTCCCTACCTGCCTGCCCCAACAATCAACACACTGTTCTCTGTGTCCACGAGTTTCTTTGTTTTGCTCAATCCCTCCACCTCAGCCTCCCTGCTGAACCAGAGCTGTCAGCCTGCTCTCTGCCTACGAGACTGCCTATACTTACCTTGTTCAGTTTGTTCATTAGATTCTACATATGAGTGAAACTACATGGCATTTGTCTTTCTCTGACTGGCTCATTTTACTTGGCATAATGCTCTCTAGGGCTACACATGCTGTTTCAAAGGGTAAGATTTCCTTCTCTTTATTTGCATATCAGAAATGCATTTTTATTTTTATTTGAAAACAACTTGTATTTTTAGACAAATGATTTTAGTGTATAAGTTTGATTTTGTTTTTACACAGAATATAAAGATTTCCCTCATTGATCTTCCATGTGAAAGGTATTACAAGCCTGCAGGGATATCCTTCCTGCCTACAAGTGTGTCTATTTCGTGTAGGATGCTGGCAACCAATGGTGCAGTGCTCCCACACATAAATTAGGTCAAGCAACATCACATATTAAAAAGGGGGTAAGAGAAATATTCTAGTTTACCAGATTCAAGAAGCAAACATGACATAAAAACTGCAATAAGACCAGGACAGTAGCCTTAGTTAGGAGACGAGATTATGCTAGAATGACGGCTTCGTGAGGCTGTCATGTACACCACATTAAAACAACAAGGAAGAGTCATTATATAAAAAGGCTGGAGTGAGGGATTTTCACTAAAGCAGGCTAATTTCTTGTCAACTGACCAAACAAAACAAAGCAGAGCATAAGAGTGTCAGTACACTAGCGGCATGATAGACTAGTTTCTGTGCAGCATGCTAAAAGTTAGAACATCTTCGCTGTTGCATCTGAATCATTAATGGTCACAAAACAGTTCTCTTTTTTTTTGCCCCCCTCACTAAATTTCAGGCCTGTGTTATTTTAGATGGAGTGTAGCTTTTATCTATTATTTCATCCTGCAAAAACATGTGAAGACAACACTCATTCTGTGCCAGAGGATGACCAGAGGCCTTGTTTATGAACGGCTCCAGCCCTTGCTTCCTTTCTTCCATAAAACTGTCATCAAATATTCCATCATCTCCTCTAAAAGGAAGTTGATGCAAAAATGCATTTCCAGGGAGTGGGGGAAGTATAACCTTGCTCTCTTTTTCTAATTCACTTCACGGCCATTCAAAGTCACTGTATTTTTTCTAACAGTAGTTTCCTTCAGCTGGAAAATAGGCAGATTTGTCTTGACTCTGATTTTGTAGGTGGTGAAGTGACCCCAGCTGAACCCCATCACCTGAAGGTTGCTCACATCAATCTCAAGGAAGTTGCTGGGCAGCCCGTAGGTGTCTTCCAGGTTCTGCAGTTTGGTGATGAGCTGCCCAGTGTCTGCCACTATCTCTGCCATTTCACAGTTGCAGCCGCCGCCCCCTGTGGGTTTTTCACTGCCTCTGAGCTCCCCGGCTTTCCACAGAGGCTCCCACAGCCTCTGTGGGTTAATGTTCTTCATCACTCTTGGAATATTCTTGGTAATTATCTTTTCCTGTATTGCTTCTGTCCCATTCCTTCTCTTTTTCTGAGACTCTAATTACAAATATATTGGATATATAAAATCAATAAATTAGATGTATTTTAAATTATATACCTGAGAATTCCAATACTTGGATCTTTTCTGTGTCTGTTTCTATTGTCTATTTTTCTATCATAGTTTACAGATAGCGATGGCTTTTTACTTATAGTTATTTTTGACTAAACGCTAGATTTTATATTTGAAATATTGCAGATTATTGAAACTTTGTATGTTTTTGTAGCTTTATTGAGATACAATTAACATAATGTACAATTCATACATTTAAAATGTGTAATTCAGTGGTTTTTTGTGTATTCACATAGTTCATGAAGCCATCAGCAAATCAGAAGTGTACCCAAATGTCATGCTTACTTCTCTTGGCTTCTGACTTTCACTGGATCTTACTTCTACAAATTCTAATTACTTGGTAGCTCTTTAATGTCTTCAAAACTTTTTAACAATAACTTGTTGAGTTTTTATTTTAATTTTCTCAGAAACTACCTAGATCATTGCTCGAATTGAACCCTTCTCTTATTATCCAATTTTATACTATCACCTTTTCACTTTGTACAGCTATATTTCCATAGCTTCTTTGTCAATAACAGTCTTGTCACCAATGTCCTGAAATTAATGTGCTTTGACCCCAGTTTCCAGAAGTACAGGAAAGCACAGTTTCCCACCCTCACCACGTAGCCGTGAATATTTCCTATAAAAATAGGGGCGTGATCCTGGCTTATCTACAAACTAGAGTTTCAAGTTCTTCATCCAGAAGATATAGTCCTCCTAACAAAAGGTAGAAATTTTATTCCCATTCTAGTGTTTCCCCACATTTTCTTGATCCCTCAATATTTACATAAATACTACAGAATAAGCTTTGGATGTCCATGGTGGCAGGGCAATCCTGCTTATCTCTTAATTTTTGATAATATATTATCTATAATTATACAATATAATCTATAATTATATCACAGATAATGGTATAAGTTGTCCAATGACATTAGTTATATATTAATAATCTGTTATTTATTTCACAAGTTTATTGCCTTTTACCCAGTTTAATTAGTCTCAAGGCTCAGTACTCTTTGTTACATTAGTTTGTCTGTTTTGGAACTAACTAAAGTAGAAGTCATTGAATGTGGCACTGTCACCATTTAATTCAGCGGATAATCACTGAAGCCTATCATTAGGAGTTTTTTCAATAGCTGTGCCTATAATAATATTAGGTTAAACCATATAATGTTGATAACATTCAATCACTTTTATCTATAAAATAAGTAATTTTATAAGGTTTAACCTAACATTAATATACTAGGTTAAACCTAATATAAGTAAGGAAATGTCATTTAAACATTATCAAAGCCAGACTAACAAAACTTCCAATCATGAATTTTCAATTCACAAAAGGTTTTTTTCTTGCTTGACTTCACAACAGATTTTTGTGACATAAATTCCTGTTTTTGCTGAAATCTTGAATAAGGCTTTATTTCAATATGTTTTGTTGTGGTTGACTTTAGGACTGTGTTCACATTTTAGTGCCAAAGTCTTCCCATTCAGCCTCCTCCACCCATTTTGAATGAGCTCTGTAGTATCAAGTTGGAAAAAAAAAACACAGTTGAAACCAGAAACTGAGATAAAGTGATAGCTGAACAGTCAAAAATAAATGGCAAAAATTCAACTAAAACTTGGATTTTCTAAGAGTATGAACTTTCTAAGAGTATCTCAGGGAAGAAGCAATTGCTAACAAGCATTTGTCTTTTCCTTCAATGGTAATTAAAAATTCAAACCAGCAAATTAAAAGGGGATGAGAGGTTGCAATGAACAAAGAAATGGCATCAGTCTGACAATCAGAAAGAGGATCAAAAAAACTATCACGAGCAGAACTAAGGATGCAAAATAGTTCATGCCATTAATGTAAGCACAAATTTCCTTAAGGTTAATCCACAGTGAATAGGTTAGTTTTTAAATTGAAGAACTATGATTGGTATTCATAATAATGGTCTTTTGCTAAGCTTAAATTACAGTGAAATATGTAAATTGTATTCATAAGGCTATACAGAAAGAAGTAGAGTTTGTATGCTAGCTCCTCTTATTCATGGGGTATATATTCTCACAACCCCAGTAGGTGCCTGAAACCATGCATGGTATTGAACCCTATGTATATAATGTTTTTTCTTATACATACATATCTACAATAAAGTTTATTTTATAAATTAGGCATAGCAAGAGACTAACAACAATAACATATTAAAATAGAACAATTAAACATGTACTGTAATAAAGTTATGTGAATGTGATTACTTCTCAAAATACCTAAGTTCTTAGCACACACTATGGCTGTAACTGTTGCAGTTCAAGTTGTGACAACAAAACTGGCACAAATTTCTGTTTTCTTCTTCATAATTTCACAAAAAAAGATTTATTCTTACTATAGATCTTGGCAACCTCAGCATATGATTTTTTCTTTCCTTATTAAGTTGGGAAGCTACCTTTTTACTTAAAGGAAGCACTTTATAGTTTTTCTTTGGCATAGTCAAATTGCCAACATCACTACTCTTGTGCTTTGGGGCTGTTATTAAGTAAAATAAGGGTTACCTGAACACAAACACTAAGATACCTTGACAGTGGATCTGATAACTGAGATGACTGCTAAGTGACTAGGGGGTGGGTGGGTGGGTAGCACATAGAACATGGCTATACTGGGCAAAGGGATGATTTACATCCCTGGCAGGACAAAGTGTGATGGAGCAAAATGGTGTGAAACTTTTCCTAAGAGTGCGGGCTCTAGAGTCAGATAGAACTGAATTTGTTTTCAGATCTGCCACCTAACACTTTGCACCTTAGGGCAATTTTTTAAAACACCTTAGAGCTTCCATTTTCCCATTTATATCTGATAACCAAACTCTCCTAGTTGATGCAAATAATCCTTATAAAATGCTTATTACATTTCCTAGAACGTTACTCTTAAATACTACTCATTATTATTATAAATTTATTTTCAGAGGATATTAAAGCATCTTTGGAAATTTCATTTTAGTAATTGGGTAGTATTTCATCAAGTGGCTATATTATATTTTGCTTAAACATTTTCAGTTACATCTAGGTGACTATTCAGGTGGTTATATCTTTTTTTATTCTTGAGATTGATAGGAAAATATTAAATATTATCTGTCTTCAATTTGAATATGCATTAGTATATTCTTTTATAAAATGGAATATGACAAATAATCTCAACACATCCATTTGAATGTCAACAAAGTAAATGGGTATCAAAATAGCATTGGCAAGCAATGGTGCTGAAACAGCAGCACATTGTATAGGAAAGCAGTATGGTCAAAAAGAGCATGTTTCTGGTTTGTGTTTTTCAGGTACTTCTGTTTCTTCTTCTATTTGGCTGTATACAGTTGTTGTATTTATAAGTATTCCACTTATTCTTTGTGTTGTTCTGAGAGAGAAAAAGTAAGTTGTATCACTACTTGTCTGTAGTAGAGAACTAAAAGAAGATGCTGCTGGATTTGAAGCTGAAGCCTATAGAGCTTGTCCTTCAGCATCGACTGATCAGGCAAATTCATATCAAGATCTCCTTTTGAACACATCACGAGAATATGCACGGATTTTGCAGGAAAAGTTATGTAATCTGAAATATAAACAGTACTTTATGTAAACTGGACTGAAATATAAATAGTACTTTATGTAAACTGGACTGTTTACATAACATTTTAATTATTTTCCACTAAACCCTTGATATGTGAAATCTTTATTAAAGAAACATATTTTGGGATCATAAAAAAAACCTGTAATAGAGAGGTAGGTAAAATATGGCTAGTTTCAAAGCTAAAAAAAGTAAAATAGTCCAAGGGCTTTAGCAAAATTTGTCATGGAAAGAATCATCATTGAACACTCTTTTCCATGTGCTTGGTAATTCTTGCAGTCAAAGATTTATCCTTGTTTAGATGATATCCTAACTGGGATTGTTGAAAAGGTCAGCTGTTAGTAACCATTTATGCTTTAGTAAATTGAGTTTAAGATTCTTTCTTGAGGGAAGATTTTTGACAGGAGAGAGCATATGAACTTTAGACAACTGGTGGGAGCAGGGTACTGGGTTGTGAAAAAGGCTGAGACTGGACGCTTGAGAAAAAGCTGCCAAAAAAAAAACCACGGAAAGATGAAAGTGGTGTTACTTTACAGGACTAATATAATAAATTATCAGCTCATTTACTCAACAAATACTTTTAGAGTGCCTATAGATTGTTATACATTGTTCTCAGTGTGGGAGCCAGTGACAGTTAAAATAGACAGGTTCTTCACCTTCCAAAATGTACATCTCAGTGGGGAGAGATAGTCAATGAAAAGATACAAATGAACAAACTCCAAGAATATATTGAGTAAGTGATAAGGACTATTTAGAAAATAAGGTAAAATGATATAATTGAAAAACAAACAAAAAAAGTTTTGAGTGAAGTTTCTTGGTGAAAAGTGTTCCAGACAAAAAGGAAAATATTAGTGTAGAGCCCAAGGTGGGAATGAGTGCAGTATATTCTTCCCCACTGCCCTACTCCCCAAAAAAGAGAATGTCAGTGTGGCTAAAACAATGACATAGAAATAGAAATCGGGGCCAGAGCAGATAAGGTCCACTGGCTTGGAAACACTATCTGCAATACCAACCCATTGAAGTATTTAAGACGAGGGGGTAGAATGATCAAATTTATACATTAATAAGATTTCTCTAGCAGGAATGTGGACAAAGTTTCTTGGATGTCAAGAATTAAAAGAAGCAGGTTTTTAAAAAGATGATTGCTGTGGTCAAGATGGGAATCAATAGTGGTCTGGACCAGAATGGTAGCAGTGGGAACTGAGGGATTAGGGATATGTTTGTGATGACAACATTCGCTGATGAATAAGATGTGCAAAAAGAGTGAAAGAGAAAAATTATCCTGATGATTCTAAACTTTTTACCATGGATAAAGGAACCTTTTACAAATATGAAAAAAGTTGGAGGACGAACAAACTTTGGAGGGAGGATCAAGAGTTCTGTTTTGAACTTGTTAATATTTAAATGACTATTGGACATCCAAGGAAATATATCAATTTTCTGTGTATATGAGTCTGAAAGTTGCAGAGCAGATAAGGACAAGAGGTATAAATTTGGGAGTTATAGAGGGTATGTTCTCTATAGGAAAAATCATAAGTTAGGACTTCCACTATTATACAGTAGAAATAACATGCAAGTTCTCTATTAGTGTATTTATATGCTGAACTAAGCATTGAAAAAATCTTTTGATCAATCTCTCAATAGAATTTGAATCTCCCACTTCTTTATTCATAGCAGTAATAATGTGCTGCAGTGTACTACACTGGTCTTAAGGGGGAGTGTTTGGGTTGTATTCATCAATGTCATTGTATTTCTAGGTAGGAGAGTGCACAACCGGCTGAGACAGCCTGACATGGAGGCCCTTCATGAGCTTCACAGGCAATTGACATGTGTGTTGATTGTTGTTGTCATTGTGTATACTTCACATTTAAGACTTAACCTTCCACATTAAATCATCCATTTGGCAGCAGCAATTATCATTTTTAAAGTAAGTGGAAACAAATATTTGTTTATATAATCCAGTTTCATGAACTTGTCTTTTTAAATGAAGTGATATTAATGTTAATGGCTTTGAATGTTTCTATTAATTCCCTGAAACAGGACCCCTCCCACTATCACCAAATCAATGACTGCTTTGGTTTGTAGGGGTTTTTTTTCCTGACTATTAGTATGAATATGTCTTCATATATTTGTTAGTCTTTGGGTTTTCCCTTCTGTGAAGTTCTTCTGTATATCTTCATGTGATATTTGGTTGGTTTTCTATATTTGCAGAAATTCTTTATATCTTAGTTTCTTTACATATTATTAATAGATCTTGATTACTTCTCCCTATATGGCATTGCTCTATGAAATTTCTCAATTACATAATTAAAAATAACAGAAGTCTTTAGTACTTTAATGTTGTTAAATCCATCAATTTTTTACCTAATAGTTTGAGGTCTTATTTCAGAAGTCCTCATCTACCTATTTTCCCAAAAGTATAATCATATTTATTAACTTAATATTTTTCTATTTCATATTTTGGTCTTTTAGACCTTCGTACATAATGAAGAACTGATATGTAGTGTTAAATTTTATCATATAACGTGCTAGATTCCCTAACACCAGCTGCTGTGAAGTTTGTTCTTTACTTACTGATGAGCTCTATTTTCAGCTCTCAAAGCTGCAACTTTTCTTTTATTATTTATTTTTTTGTTTCTTCATAATTGCATATAGTTTTTATTACTATGGTCTTTTGGTATACATTAAAATGTGCTAGGGAGAGATTCCCCTGGTTTGGGTTTTCTTATTTTTTGTAACAACATCAATTCGGGGATGCACAAAAAATGCACGCATTAAATATATTTAAGTTCTTAAAAATTACAGCTGAAAAATTTTATTGTATTTTTCCATTGTCATTTATTCTCTTTATACCCCTCTCCCTTACCCCTTGCAGTCACCACACTGTTGTCCATGTCCAAGAGTCCTTCTTCCTTTTTGCTCAATTACTCTACCCACTAAACTCACTCATAGCTATCATCTTACTCTCTATTCACGAGTCTGTCTCTATTTTGCTTGTTATTTTAGTTTGTCCATTAGATTCCACAAATGAGTGAGATCATATGGCATTTTTCTTTCTCTGACTGGTTTGTTTCACTTAGCATAATGTTATTCTGGGCCACCCATACTGTTGCAGCGTAAAATTTTCTACTTTTATATGGCTGAGTAATATTCCATTGTGTAAATATTCCATAATTGTTAGACCCACTCCTCCAGTCATGGACACTTGGGCTGCACCCATTTCTTAGTGACTGTAAATAACACTGCCATGAACACAGAGGTGCTTATGTTCTTTGGAATTAGTGTTTTGGGTTTCTTTGGATATACACATATTCCTAAAAGTAGGATCACTGGGTCAAAAGTCAGATCCATTTTTAATTTTTTGAGGTATCTCCAAACTATTTTCCACAGTGGTTGCACCAATCTGCATGCCCAGCAACAGTGCAGGAGGGTTACTCTTTCTCCACAACCTCGCCAGTACTTACTGTTTGTTGATTTCTTGATGATAGCCATTCTGACTAGTGTGAGGAGATATCTCATTATGGTTTTAATTTGCATTTCTCTGATAATTAGTGATGTTAAGCATCTTTTCATATGTCTATTGCCCATCTGTATGTCCCCTTTGGAGAATTATCTATTCAGGCCCTTTGCCCATTTTTAAATGGATTGTTTATTTTTTTGATGTTGAGTCTTATAAGTTCTTTATAAATTTTGGATATTAACCCCTTATCCGAGCAAATATATTCTCCAGTTCTATGGGTTGTCTTTTACTTTGTTGATGGATTCCTTTGTTGTACAAAAACTTTTGGTCATATCAATAGATGCAGAAAAAACATTTGATAAGATCCAGCACTTTTTATGATAAAAACTCTCAGCAAAATGGGAATATAGGGAACATACCTAGACAGAATAAAGGTCATGTATGACAAATCCACTACCAGCATCATACTCAATGGGCTACAACTATAAGCATTCCCCTTAAGATCAGGAATAAGATGGGAATATCCAGGTTTCACCTCCTTTATTCAACATAGGACTAGAAATCCTAGCCATAGCAAACACACAAGAAGAAGACATAAAGGCATCCAAATTAAAAAGTAAGAAGTAAAACTGTCTTTATTTGCAGATGACATGATACTGTACCTAGAGAACCCTAAAGATTCCACCAAGAAACTACTAGAACTGATCAATGAATTCAGTAAATTAGCAGAATACAAAATTAATATCCAGAAATCAGTTGCATTTTTATATGCCAATAATTAGCTATAAGAAAGAGAAATTGAAGAAAAACACAACCCCATTCATGATTGCTTCAAAAAGAAAAAACTACCTAGGAATAAACCTGACCAAGGATGTAAAAGATCTGTACTTAGAAAAATATAAAACACTGAAAAAAGAAATAGAAGAAGATACAATGAGTGGAAGCACATACCATTCTCATGGAAGGAAGGATAGGAAGAATTAACATCACTGAAATGTCCATACCACCCAAAGCAATCTATAAGTTCAATGCAATCCCTATCAAGATTCCAATGATGTATTTCACAGAACTAGAACAAATATTTCAAAAATGTATATGGAACCACAAAAAGCCCCATATAAAAATAGAAACCCCGAGAACAAAGAACAAAGTTGGAGGAATCACATTACCTAATATCAAACTATACTATCAGGACATAGTGATCAAAACAGCATGGTAACAGACATAAAACAGACATGTTTATGGCATAAAAACAGACACATAGATTAATGGAATAGAATAGAGAACCCAAAAATAAACCCACACCTTTATAGTCCATTAATATTTGGCAGAGGGAGCAAGCACATACAATGGGCTAAAGATAATTTATTCTATAAATTATGTTGGGAAAATAAGACAGATAAGGCCAAAAAAAGAAAAAGAAAAAGAAACTAGACCCACCTTCTTACACCACACACAGGATAATTCAGATGGATTAAAGACTTAAATGTCTAACCATAAAAATCCTAGAATAAAACATAAGCATTAAAATCTCTGACATTGCTCTTAGCAATATTTTATTTGATGTTTCTCTTCAAGCAAGGGAAATACAAGAAAAAATAAACAAATGGGACTACCTCAGACTGCTAAAGTGTTGAGTAGTCTTACATTAAATTCATAAATTAATTTAATTTGAAGAGTATTGATATCTTTTCAGAGTAATTTGCTCCACCCATATAGATGTTCTCTATTTAGTCAAGTCTTTCTGAATGCCATGTAGGAAAGTTTTAGAATATTCTTTGTGTAGGTTTTATATAATGTTTACAAAGTTAATTCCTTAATAATTTAATTTGTTTAATATGGACTTTTCTTTTGTTAATAGAAATTTCTAGTTGGTTACTTGTGGTTAAAGAAGAGTTCTGAATTTTGTAAGTTAAACCGTATTTGGAAACTTTGCTAAACTCTATTAATTCAGAGTTCTTCTATTGATCTAATAGTTTTCCATATGGATGAACATCTCTCTCTTGCACATAATGATATTTTTTTATTCTTTCCAATTTTTGTACCTTTTTTAAATATAAAATATCAACAACAACAGTTATATTGTCTTGTTTCTGAACTCACAGAGCATGTCTAAAATTCTTCTCAGTATGATATTTGGTCATTAAACACATTATCAAGTTTAAAAAATATTTTATTATTTCTATTTCCTCCTGATTTATCACATTTAGATTGTTGAACTTAAGTAATTTTTTTGTACTTTCTGAGATAGTCATATGAATTTTCTATAGCAATCTATTAATAGCAATCTACTAAATTAGATTGGCAGATTTTCTAATGTTAACCATTCCAGAAAGCCTATTTATAAGTAAAACAGAAATATAATTACTTTTTGAATCGTTTTTTCCTGGCTTTGAAATAAAGATTTTCAATAAAGTTTTTGAAATTAACACTAGCCACAAAGAAAGAGTTTACTGTTACTATTACTCACTTACTATTTCTCCTTTTAGAAACATGTATAAGATAGAGATGTTTATTCCTTAACAGCCATCTGGGTCTATGGATATTTTGACCAGGAACTCTTTAAAATGTAAATTGGTTGCCTTCAAAGTTACTGACTTTTCAATTAAAAAAATTTTATGCTGATTTTTATAATTTTATTTTTAATTAATATTGTATTATTTTATTATGGTAAACATTTTTACATGAGATCTACCCCCTTAATAGATTTTTAGACATAAAATATAGTGTTACAGATCATAAATACAATGTTGAACAGCAGATCTAGAGGGTACTCATGCTGTTTAACTTATGCCTATTTATCAATAACTCCTCACTCCTCCCTCTCCCCAGCCTCTGGCAACATCCATTTAACTGCTTGGTTGTATGAATTTGAATATTTTAAGTACCTTACATAAGGGGAATCATGCATCACTTGACTTTCTGTGACTAGTTTATTTCAGTTAGCATGATGCCCTCATCATAAAGTTCATCTAAGCTGTCACATTTTGCAGTTTCCTTCAAGGCTGAGTAGTGTTCCAATGTATGCATATACTGCATTTTTTTATTCCATTCATTTTCAGAGAGATGGTTACTTTAGCTATTGTGCATAATTCTGCAATAAACATGGGAGTTGTAATATTTCTTTGAGGTCCTGATTTCAGTTCTTTTGACTAAACACCCAAAAGTCAGACTAGATCATATATAATTCTAAGTTTAATTTTTTGAGAGACTTTCATACCATTTTGCATTCCCACAAGTAGTGAGCAAGGATTCCAATTTCTTCACATCCTCACAAACACTTGTCTTGTGTGTGTGTGTGTGTGTGTGTGTGTGTTTATAATAGACATTCTGTCAGGTGTCAGATGATATCTCATTGCAATATTGATTTAAACTCCCCTGATAGTAAATTTGAGTTCCTTTATATAACTGTTCAAATCCTTAGCTTATTTTTTAGTTACTAGCTTTCTTTTTTTTTTGCTATTTAGTGTAGGAATTCTTTATATATTTTGAAGATTAACCTCTCATTAGATATAGGGTTTGAAAATACACTTTTTCCAGGGGTCATGTTATCTTTTATTATTAGCAGTGATGAATCTAAAAACAACTGAAACATGCCCTTAAAATGTGTACCTAGATTTTAGAAACTCATTAGACCAGATAAAGTGACTATAATTGGAAGAAATAAGATGCAGAGACTTCAGACAGTACCATCTGCAAATACTTTTGGGCTGACGCAAGACCTCCAAAATCAGATAGAGGAGAAACCCAGAGAGCTACCAAATGTCATTGCCTACTTAGAACTACAAGCCAGTGTATCTGAGCAACTGCTTACTATTCCATGTTTAGAATATACATAAATAGCCCTGGCTGGCGTAGCTCAGTGGATTGAGTGTGGGCTGTGAACCAAAGCATTGCAGATTCGATTCCCAGTCAGGGCACATGCCTGGGTTGCAGGCCACGGCCTCCAGCAACCGCACATTGATGTTTATCTCTCTCTCTTTCTCCTTCCCTAAAAATAAATAAATAAAATCTTTTAAAAAAATAGAATATACATAAATAGATTAAAGTCAAATATAAAAGTCAAAAACCGACATTTACTTGCTTGTGATGGGTTTTATGACTCGAGGACTCCTGAAAATATTTTCACCCATTCTGTAGGTTGCCCATTCACTCTGTTAGCTGTTTCCTTTGTTGTGCAGAGGGCTTTCAGCTCGATAGAATCTCACTTGTTTATTTTTGTTTTTGTTACCTGTGCTTTTGGTGTCACACCCATGAAATCATTGCTAAGACCAATGTCATGAAGCTATTCCTCTCTGTGTTCTTGTATGAGTTTTATAGTTTCAGTTCTGCTATTTAAATCTTTAATACATTTGAATTGATTTTTTTATAGTAAAATACAGGCCCAGTTTCATTCTTTTGCATGTGGACATCCAATGTCTCCAACATCATTTGTTCAAGAGATTATCCTTCCTTTATTGTATATTCCTCGCACCCTTATCAAAGATCAATTGATAATACACGTGTGGATTCATTTCTGAGCTTTCTTTTCTATTCCATTGGTCTGTCCGTCATTATGCCATACTTTGTTGATTATGGTAGCCTCGTACTATGTTTTGAAATCAGGAAGTATAATGCCTCCAGCTGCATTCTTTTTTTATCAAGATTGATTTAGCTATTCATGGTCCTTGTGTTTCATATGAACTATAGAATTGTATTTTCTTTTTCTGTTAAAAAATGTTTTGGGGATTTTGATAGAGATTGCATTAAAACCTAACTTTAGTCTTTAAGGAACTAGGAGAAGAAAAAAAACTGAACCCAAAGTTAGTAGAAGGAAGAAAGCAACAAAGATTAGAGCAGAAATAAAGTAGAAAACAGAAAACCAATAGAAAAAAATTAACTAAATTTAGATTTTTTTAAAAGATAAATGAAATTGACAAACCATTAGCTAGAGTAAGGAAAAAAAGAGAAGACCCAAATAAATGAAAGAAAAAATGAAAGAAGAGACATTATGACTGATAGTACAGAAGTAAAAACCAATCATAAGAGACTACTATAAAAATTATATGCCAACAAACTGGATACCCTAGGAAAAAATGGATAAATTCCTAGAAACATAGAACCTACTAAGACTAAATCATAAAAGAGTAGAAAGTCTGGGTATCTATCCATAGAAACCCAAAACACTAATTCAAAGAAAATATGCATCTCTATGTTCATTGCAACATTATTTACTATAGCCAAAATATGGAAGCAAACCAAGTGACTATCAATAGTCAAGTGGGTAAAAACGTGGTGCTACATGTATACGTATTACTCAACCAGGAAAAGAATGAAATCTTACCATTTGTGATAGCTTGGATGAATCTAGTAGGTATTATGCTAAGTGAAGTAAGTCAGACAACAAAAGACAAATATCATGTAATTTCACTTATCTGGATTTTAAAGAAGAAAATAAATGAACAAACAAAAGAGAAACAGACTCATAGATCCATAGAACAGTTTGATGGTTGCCAGAATGGAAGGGGCTGAGGGACTGGGTGAAAAAGGTGAAGCGATTAAGAAGTACAAATTGGCAGTTACAAAATAGTCACAGGGATGTAAAATACAGCATAAGGAACATAGACAATAATATCATAACAACTATGTATGGTGCCAGGTGGGTACTAGACTTATAGAGGGGGTCATTTCATAAGGTTTATAAATGTATAACCGCTATGTTGTACACCTGAAACTAATATAACATTCAAAGTCAACTGTCACTGAAAAAGAAAAAAAAAGGAAATATACCCATGTGGCCATATTTAGAAAAGACAAAGTGGAATTCAATGTTTTTTTTTTCCCCCCAACACTGAAAATTAACTCACGGTCTTCTTGCGTGCAGAACTGCCTCGTGACCTTCAACGTCACTTTGATTCTCTTTGTTTTTTGTCTCTCTTTTTCATTTTTGAAGCTTTTAGATTTTTCTTTTTGATTCTCTTAATCTTTTAAATTTCATTATGTCTATAAGTTGGCTTTCTGTTAAGTATCTGTTTGACACTCCATGAGTCTTTTACTCCTTTTAATATGAATATTTAATGTTTCTGATTTTCTGAAAATATTTAGTCATGATCTTATTATTTACAGCCTTCAGATTCACAGCCCAGTGGATCCTTAAGTGAAAGCTTTTTCCCAGCACCTTGTCAGGGGTTGGTGGTAGGAAAACAGAAAAAACTTTAGATGAACATTTTATTGGTCTTTTTCTTTTCTTTTTTTAAGAGACGAGAACTCTGGAACTTGTTAAAAATAAGAAGAATCCTCATCATCAATACAAATGGGAGGAAATTCCTCACAATAAAAAAAAAAAGAAAGTCACATGATGAAAGGAGGGCTTATTAGAGGATTTATTGCTTAAATATGTAATTTGATAGAGGATAAAAATAAAAATAAATGTACATTTGTTTTTAAAAATGTTTATTGGTTAAATTCGGCTTCAAAATATTTTTCATTTTTATAGGCAAATTTGGAGAGATAGAGTAACACTTTTCAAAAATCTTGATTTCGTACACTAGTGCTGAACACTGCAAACTGCCATTCCTCCAAATGCTAAGGCAGTTAATTCATGTCTTTCCCCTTCCTCCATTTTCTTTCCCTTTTAAACATTAAAATGGACCAAAGTGTGTTTTTTAAACATAAGGTTGCAAATGTTACGAAGATAAGAAAGGGTGATTAATAGAGGCTTTGACAGCTACACTGAACCCACTTGCCCCTTCACTTGTCTGCGCTTTCTTTGAGCTGGAGGACCGAGCGGGTCGGGGGCGGAGTGAAGCGGGGGCAGGAAGAAGAGGTGGGCAGCCGGCGTAGCGTTTGAGCTGCTAGCCATTCAGCATTACTCGGCAGAACTCCAGGAGCACTGCCTGGGCCGGCGTGAGATCCTCTGGACTTTCCAGCCGAAGCTGGCTACCCTGCTCGGCCAGGAACAAGGATGGAAAGGCGGGTAAGAGAGGCTGAGCGAGGGAAGAAGGGAGCAGGGTGGGCGATGTCGTACCGGTGGCCTCGGGTGGCAGCTGGCTGAGTGCGCCGGGCTGAAGCTAGCCCCCTATTCTGGTCTGAAGCTGGATTTTCTACCAGGGATTTCCTCTCAGCGCTTAACCTTGCTGAAAAGCTAATTTTGTTTTCCCAAGTGTCCTCCCGTCCTCCTGATATTCTGGTTCTGTTTCAATACCTTTAAAAAAAGGATGCCTCCAGCCGGGGGCTTCAAAAGTCCATCTCTCCATCCAGATCATTGTCATCCGGGGAGTGGAACTGGACTCGGCGGTGCGGGTCCTCTGAGCAGGCTGCCGCAAGGAGGCTCACTCGCCCTGGCTGGGAGGCTGACTCGCTCTCGGTGAAGGTTAGGAGAAAGCAGGTTCTCTTTTAAACCTTCCCAAATTGGAGATAGCTGGTGCCTTTGGCTCCCCGTTGACACAGCTGGGTGGGGCTGCGGAATTCAGGGCTAAGGACCTTCTGGAATCTCTCTCCACCCTCTGGGCCTTTGCTTGGGAAACAATAAAGGATCAGATAAATCAGGTTAAAGCCCTGATATCTAGGTATCTAGGAGAGACAGACATCTTGTATATTAAGGTCTGTTTCCATGACATGAAATGAAGGGAAAGATTTTCGTTTACATTGGCATAATTGGTTAAACATAAAATAACAATTAAGAAAAATAAAATCCCATTGCAAGTAATGCCTCAAGATAATTTTTTTTCATGTATAATTTATTGGCAAGACCACACAGCCAGTTATTTCAAATGTCTTTCTGAACAAAGGAGAATGGTGGCCATTGAGCTCATGTTTACTGCCTGTGGCACACTCTTACTCTTAACAACTATCCTTCAAAGGAAGAATTATTACCTGATTTTACATGTAAAGAAACAGGCAGAGGGGTTGATTTTTCCAAGTCCATGTGACTATATGGGGTGGGATCAGGATTTGGACCTAAGATTTTTCAGGAGGAAAGGTATGAACAGAGGTGATGCAGCTGGCAAGTGTGCAGCTGTCAGGTAAAACCCAGGCTTCTGTGAAACCTGGCCCTCTTGGCAAGAGTTAGAAGTGGACTTTCTTCATGTCCATTGTTGTATACATGATTTCAATAATAAATTTAGCTACCTAACACATATTAGTATTTATCGTGTCTTAAGCACCATGTTAAGTGCCTTAAATGCTTAATTCTTATGGTAACCCAGTGAGATAACATCATTTATTTATTTTTTACTCTCCTCACTATTAGCTATTGTAGTTTTTCAATTATAGTTGATATTCAATTATTATTTTATATTAGTTTCATGTGTATAGTTAGATATTTATATACCGTATGAAATGATCCCCTTGATAAGTCTAGTACCGATCTGGCACCATATATAGTTATTACAATATTATTGACTATATTCACTATGCTGTACTTTACATCCCCATTACTCTTTTATAACTGATGATTTGTACTTCAAATTCCTGCACCTTTTTCTACCCCGCCCCTTAACCTTCTCCCCTCTGGCAACCATCAGTCTTGTTCTATGTGTATATGAGTCTGTTTCTATTTTGTTGGTTCATTTATCTTACTCTATTTATTCTATTTATTTATTTGTTTGTTTGTTTGTTTATAGAGAAAGGAGAGAGGGAGAGAAACATCAATGTGTGGTTGCCTCTGGCATGCCCCCTACTGGGGACCTGGCCCACAACCCAGGCATGGGAATTCCTGATTGGGAATTGAACCAGTGATCCTTTGATTTGCAGGCTGGTGCTCAATCCACTAAGCCACACCAGCAGGGGCTATTTAGTTCTTTAGATTCCACATACAAGTGAAATTATATGGTTTTTGTCTTTCTTTGTCTGACTTACTTCGCTTAGCATAATACCTACTAGATCCATCCATGCTATCACAAACGGTAAGATTTCATTTTTTTCCCAGTCGACTAATATGTATACATGTAGCACCACGTTTTTACCCACTTGACTATTGATAGTCACTTGGTTTGCTTCCATATTTTGGCTATAGTAAATAATGTTGCAATGAACATAGGGGTGTGTGTATTCTTTCAAATTAGTATTTTGGGATATATATATATAAAATCTATGTGTGTGTGTATATATATACAGAAGTGGATATACAGAAGTGGAATTGCTGGGTCATAAGGCTGTTCCATTTTTAATTTTTTTAACAGAAACTCCATACTGTTTTCCATAGTGTCTTCACCAATCTTCATTTCCACCAACAGTGCCTAAAGTTTCCCTTTCTTCCACATCTGTGCCAAACACGTGTTTGTAGATTTATTGATGGTAGCCCTTCTGACATGTGTGAGGTGTTACAACATAGTGGTTTAATTTCCATCTCTCTGACAGTAAGTGATGGTGAGCATCTTTTCATATGTCTATTGAGTACCTGTATGTCCTCTTTGGAGACGTGTCTTTCAGGTCCTCTGCTCACTTTTAAATTGGATTATTTGGGATTTTTGGTGTTGAATGAGTTCTTTATACATTTTGGGTATTAACCTCTTATTGATGTATCATGGGCGAATATGTTCTCCCAATCAGTACATTGTCTTTTGGTTTTGTTGATGGTTTCTTTTGCAGAAACTTGTTAGTTTGATGTAGTGCCATTTATTTATTTTTTCTTTTGTTTCTCTTGCCTGAAGAGATATATCAGAAAAAAGATACTACTGAGAGCAGTGTCAGAGAGTTTCATGCCTATGTGCCTTATATGCCTAGCTCTCATATGCTTAATTCTCTTAATGATTAATTCTATGTTTTCTTCTATGGGTTTTATGGTTTTAACTTTTATATTTAAGTCTCTAATCCATTTGAGTTTATTCTTGTGTATGGTGTAAGAAGGTTGTCTAGTTTTACTTTTGTGCATGCATTTATTTAACTTCCCCAACACCATTTGTTGAACAGATTGTCTTTACCCTATTGTTTATTCTTGCCTTCTTTGTCAACATATTAATCGACCATAAAGATGTGGGTTTATTTCTGGGCTGTCTGTTCTTATACCAGTGCCATGATGTTTTGATTACTCTAGCCTTGTAGTGTACTGATACCAGGTAGCATGATGTCTCCAACTTTGTTCTTTCTCATAATTGCTGTAGCTATTTGGGGTCATTTGTGGTTCCACATAAATTTTTGGATTATTTGTTCAGTTCTGTGAAATGCCATTGGTATTTTGATAGGAATTGTGTTGAATCTATAGATTCCTTTAGGTAGTGTGGACATTTTAATGATGTTGATTCTTCCTATCCGTGAACATGGTATATGCTTTCATTTATTTGTTTCTTCTTGAGTTTCTTTCTTCAATGTCTTAAAATTTTCTGAGTACAGGTCTTTAACTTCCTTGGTTAATTTATTCCTAGGTATTTTTTCAATGCAATTGTAAATGAGATTATTTTCTTAATTTCCCTTTCCAATAGTTCATTATTGAGTCAAAAAAGTACAACTGATTTCTTCATATTAATTTTGTATTCTGTTGCTGTACTGAATTCATTTATCAGTTCTAGTTGTCTTTTGGTGAAATCTTTAGAGATCTCTATATAACAGTATTATGTCAACAACAAATAATGACAGATTTACTTCTTTCCAACTTGGATGCCTTTTATTTATTTTTCTTGTCGGATTGTTGTGGCTAGGTCTTCCAATGTTATGTTGAATAAAACTGGTGAAAGTGGACTACCTTGTTTTGATCCTGATATTAAGAAAAACACATTTTTTGCTTTTCCTCATTGATTATGATATTACTGTGGGTTGTCATATAGGGCCTGTATTATGTTGCCTCTGTTCCCACTTTGTAGAGCGTTTTTACCATAAATGTGTGCTAGATTTTGTCAAACGCTCTTTCTGCATCTATTGAAATAATCATGTGATCTTTATCCTTTTCTTTGTTTCATGTTAATTGATTTGCAACTATTGAACCTACCTTGCATCCCAGGAATAAATACTACTTGATCATGGTGTATGATCTTTTTAATGTATTGCTGACATTGGTTTGCTAATTTTTTAATAGATTTTATTCATTTATTTTTAGGTAGAGGGGAAGGGAGGGAGAAAGAGAGGGAAAGAAACATAGATGTGAAAGAGAAATATTGATCAGTTGCCCCTTGCACATGCTCCAACTGGGAACTGAACTCACAACCTAGATATGTGCCCTGACTGGGAATTGAGCCAGTGACCTTTTGGTTTGTGGGACAATGCTCAACCAACTCAGCCACACTGATCAGGGCTATAGGTGATATTTTCTTATTTATTCGGCTGCCTTATGCTTTGTGATTGGAGAATTTAATCCATTTACATCAAATGTAATTAGTAATAGGTACATATTTATTGCCATTTTATTCTTCAAAAGTACGTTCCTCTTTTTTTTCTTCTTTCTCAAAAAGTTCCTTTAACATTTCTTGTAATACCAGTTTGTTGGTGATGAACTTCTTTACCTTTTCTTCTCTGGAAGCTTTTTATTTCTCCTTTAATTTTAAATAATACCCTTGTTGGGTAGAGTAGTCTTGGTTGTATATCCTTGCTTTTCATCAATTTGAATATTTTATGCCAATCTCTTCTGGCCTGAAAAGTTTCTGTTAAGAACTCAGCTGACAGTCTTTTAGAATCTCAGTTGTGGGTAACTAACTTTTTTTCTCTTGCTGTTTTTAAGCTTCTGTCTTTGTCTTTAACCTTTGCCATTTTAATTATAATAATCTTGGTGTAGGCCTCTTTAGAGTTATTTTGTTTGGGACTTTGTGTACTTCCTGGACTTGTATATCTATTTCCTTTACCAGTTTAGGAAAATTCCCAGTTATTATTTCTTTAAATATGTTCTCAGTCCCTTGTTCTCTTTTAATTTTGGTATCCATGTGGTACAAATATTTTGTGCCTGATGTTGTCCCAGGAGTCCCTTAAATTATCTTTACTTTTTAAATTATTTTTTCTTTTTGTTGGTCTGAATGAGTATTTTCTTCTATCTTGTCTTCCAAATCACTAACTTATTCCTTGTGGGAGGAACTGCATGCAGCAGAATCCTCCCGTCTGCCGCAGACGAGAAATAAGTCATCCGGGACACAATCTTGCTGTTCTAGCAGGAAAGCAGGTGGCAATTCCCTCTAGTGGAGAACACCCAGAGCCTTTCTCCCAACTGGCTTTTATTGGGAATGGTATGTGTAGGTGTATACAGCATACATGCATAGTTCATCAATCAATGTCAAAAGGCTATAGTCACACAAAAACAGGTATTATCTATAGATAACAATTGAAAGAACACAGGGATTTGTCATAAGTCAGGGTGTGTTAGTCATGCTGATGCCAGAGGGTCTTTAAGATGTGCTTCATGAGGTAAGGAGTTTTACTCCTTAGGCCTTGACCTTAAACATTCAGTTTATATCACTAGGGTTATACAAAACAACGCAGAGCAATCTTCAAAGGATACAATGTATTTATCAGGCCTGGTTAGAGTCAGGTCATGCTTGCCACCTGTGTTTTTGCCTGGTTTTCCAGGTAGACTTACTAGCCCCTTTCAGGGCTTGTTCTCATAGGGCTACAGTCTTGGAAACCACAGAGAGTGGTCCCCAATAAGTCCTCTGCTTCATCTAATCTGCAATTGATCTTTCCAATGTATTCTTCATTTCAGTTATTGTATTCTTCATTTCGGTGGTTCTTTTTTATGGTTTCTGTGTCCTTCTTTCATGCTTACTATATTTATGTTGAAATTGTCAGTAAACTCCTTGAGCACACTTACAACCAAGTGTTTTAAATTCTGTATCTAGTAGTTTATTTGCCTCCATTTCATTTAGTTCTTTTTCTGAGAATTTCCCCTGTTCTTTTATTTGAGACATATTTTTTGTTTCCTTGTTTTGGTTGCTTTTCTGTGTTTGTTGCTATGTGTTAGGTAGATCTGTTACATCTCCCATTCTTGGCAGGGTGACCTTATGTAGTTGGTGTCCTGTGGGTTTCAGTGTTGCAGTTTTCTTAATCACCTGAGACTGGTGCTCCAGAAGTATTCCTTCTGTGGGTTGTATGTGCAACCTTTTGTAGTGGAGCCTCGATTGCTGTTGGTACATCAGTGTGTGTGATTTACCCTCAAGCTGATTGTCTATGAGGATTGGCTACCAGCACAGCACATGAAATGGAGCAGGATTCGCCCTCATAGCGTTTGGTGCTTGACAAGACTACCTTTTGGGTGTGCTACTTACGAAGCTAATTGAGTGGTGCTCTGTTGTGGTCTGAAGCCAGTCACAGGGTGTGTTGGTTCTGGGGCATCTTGAGGGATTGGGCTCTGCTTCAGGTCAATGTCAGACTCTGCTGTGACCAGCCGGGTTACCTGTTTGGAGCTACAAAACAATCTCCACTTGGTAGCTGTCTGTGCCAAGTCTGAATGTGTGTGGGAGAGGCCATGCTATGAACTTAGGCTGCCACCAGCACTGAGCAAAAGGTCCAAGGCAGCCTAAGACCTGCTACCACCCATCATTTGCCCTAAGGCTCAACTGCTAAAATAACCTTAGGCAGTATGCAAATTGCATGAGGCAAGGTCTCAGGGAGTCACCAGGATGGCATGAGGGGTGTTCATCAGGTTAAGACAGATTCAGATTTGGCGCCAGTGCTGAGCCTGAGGTTACTCAACAAAAGTCAACACCTGCCTGGGGCCTGCAAACATTTGCAGTGGGGTGGGGTCTCAGAACGTTGTCAGAATGGAGCTAATGGAGTTCACCAGGCCAGTATAGAATCAGGTTTGGCCATGTGGAGGAAGGGCTCAACACCGGGAAAGAGGCAGTCATCCCTGCAACCCTCACCACGAAGCCACACAACTCACTTTCTCCCTGTAGTTCTCTGGCACTTCCCAAGCTTGACCAGACCTGGAATTTTTTAAGAAAGAGTGAATTTTTTAAGAAAGAGTGAATTTTTTAAGAAAGAGTGAAATTCAGACCCAGGCTGGTTGCACCAAAAGAGCCTCCAATGACGGGTGATGTGTGAATTGGGTGGTGTGGATTATGAGGTAGTCATCAGTGTGAAGCTAGTGGAGTTTACTAGGCCAATGCAGAATGAGGTTTGGCTGTATGGGGTAGGGGAGGGCTCAATACAAGAAAGATAGAGCCTGTTGGCCCTATAGGAGAAGTGCTCAACAGAGACAGTGGTTGGTGTCTCCCCAGACCTCACAACTCAATTTCTCCCTACATGTCTCTCACACCATCCAGCCTTCCAACACCCTAGCCACTGTCCCTTTGCTGGAGCCCAAGGTGAGTGCCTGTGAGTGAGACCTTGTGTGCAGGCCCTATAAGAAGATGGCCTGGGTTTCTAGCAGCCTTCTCACCCAGATGGAGGGAATCTCTGCTGATTTTCATAACCAGACATTATATGGCCTTCTCTTCTTGACTTTGGTGTTTTGGGCTGGGGAGCCCTGTTTGGGGCTGAGATCCCTTGCGCCTCAGGGGAACCTCTGCAACTGATATATCCCTCTGTAGTCTTAACCACCATACATGGATGGGATCCAGCCTGTTTTTCATCAGTGCCTCTCCTACCAGTCTCAGCATGGCTTCTTCTTTATATCCTTAGTTTTATGATTTCTGTTCAGCTAGTCTTCAGATGGTTCTCCAGGTTGATTGTTCTATAATTTATTTGTAATTTTGGTGTGACCCTGGAAGGAGGCAAGTATAGCATCCTCCTACTCTGCCATCTTCACCAGATCCTCAACATCAGCACTTATTTAGTAATTATTTGTGTCTGTTACTATTCTAGGAGTTCTACATATATACCTCATTTAATGTTACTGTTATTTTTTTTGCATCTTATGCAAGTAAAATCATTTTTCCTAATTCATACATCTAGTATTTCTGCTAGCCTCAAGTCAAATCAGCAAGAGAAAATATGCATAGATTTAATAACAAGGCTTTCCTTCTAAATTCCTTTGCCTCCATTACTGTGTCTTTGTTTCTTAAACATTGCTGGCTCCCACTTTACACATCTTGTGTTTTGGTGTGTGTCTGCTTTCTCTCTTGTCCTAAAACACAGATTTTCACTATGAAAGTCAACCCATTCTGCATTTCTCATCACAGCCTTTGCTAAAATTTGGATTTCCACATGCAAGACAGTTATGATTTTTTTTTGGAAAAAATGGTGAGAAATTAAAATGTCAAAGAACTTTTAGTTTCAGGTACCAACATTTTTAAATAGCAAGAGCCTAAGCATTTGAGTTTTTAAAAGCCAAAGAACACATGTTTATTCCAGAAAGAGATAATGGGAAGAATGCAGGCTGTTAGAAGCACTAGCTTTTCTGACCTTAAAGGAAATAAATATTTTTTAGTCTGGGAGAGCAAAGAGGGACTGACTAATGTCTAGACTCAGACAGCAGTTCGTGTCCTGAAAAAGTGGCCCTGTGCCCATCCCCCTGGGGTGGGGAATTCAGGAAGATGGTAAATAGAATTTACAGAGAGGGGTTGAAATCTAAGAACAGAAAGCATCTGTGCCTTGCTTTCCTGGGGGGTGGGGGGCATGGGTAGGGAACAGTGGGAGAGACTTGCCTATCCATCATGGCAAGGAAACAGTAAAACAGAGGTGGCTAGATACACAGGGGTGTAGGCAGAGAGGCTTATCACCCTTCCCTTTGCCCAGCACAGGAAGAATCCAGGAGCACAGAATCAGGAGAAAAGAAGAACATGTGACAGAACGAGAGAGAACACCTTGTAAACACAAGATTTAATTGCACAGACCGATGATGCTGATAACTTTAGGGGAACACAGCAGCCTTAGGGATTGCCAGCATAGACAGATATTTGTTACCAAGGATGAGAAGCCCCCAGGAATATAGATGCAATGCCAGTGACTGGGACAATAGTGAAGTGTTGTGCTTGCAGACGCTGAATTGGCAGATAATACAACATTGACTGAAACTAAGTCTCTACCTCTAATTGGAAAGGCGACATGAAGTTCAGTTAAAGAGAAATGCATATTTCTTACTTTTATTATAGAAAAATCTAGAAATAGCAAAAAATGTGAGGAAAAGTTACATTTCTCTCCCATATCCCTTGTAATGAACATATACATGTAAACCAAGCGAAAAGATCCATGGGGCTGCTGCACAGAGAAATTAATCTCTCTACAATCTACCCACACTTTATAGCAAAATGATATCCAGAATAACATTCCCTTAAATACCAACATGATTTGTAGAAAAGTCAAGGATTTATGCCCAGACACATGAAAATAAAGCAATGAAGAAAAAAAGAAAGACATTACTGGTCTTTAAAAGGTACAATTTATATAAAATTTGCAGTCACTTATTACTGACAAGTCATTCCACCAAGTTACATTAGTAATATTAACAGATGTGGATTATTTGGAGGTGGGTGGTCTCTACCGTTACCGTCTCCATGCATGTACAGCAGTTTGTTTTTCCCAGAGACCCTGTGCCTTCGGGGTTTTGCTCTTCACCATGGCGGCTTCAGGAGCGAGGCCTCAAATTGCTAGGGATTGATGCGAAGGAGCCAAAACATTGCCTTTCCCTTTCTGTATCCTGAGCACACTGTTATTTCTTTCATTTATAGTTTCTGGTTCTGCTTCCTCAACACCAAAGTTCTCTGGTAGTTAAAACTTGAGCTGCAGCATTCTCTGGGATAGCGATGAGACTAAAGCTTCCTTAGCTTTGCCCACATCCAAATGCCCATATTTGTACTTTGCTCTCTGTCTTCAGGTGTTCGGGAGGTCCTTCTGTCATCTGTCTACCTACAGACTGATTTGGTTCTTGGCAGCAGTGATCCTATGCAGGGCACAAGGTAAAGATACTCAAATCCCCTGAGTGGAGTCCAGGAAACCTGATTCCTAGAGTGGAGACATTTTGGCCACTGTTGTTTCTGCTGTGCTGGTTCATTTGTCTGTATGAATTATTTAAACATATAATTTGATTGGAGGAGTGGCAGTGGTTCTTTCTGCTTTCCAAAACATTTTTGTTCTCAAAGTGAAAGAAGACTTTGCTATTTAGACACTGTTTCTGTAGATAAAGCTAGGCATGAAAAATTCTAAATTAAAGTATTTTTTACATATTGAATCAAATAACTTTTGACACAATAATTACCAATGTTTGTAAAGATATGGGAATGCTTGGGGGAGTGCGAATGAATACAGCCTTTTGGAGAGGTAATCTGGCAGTAAGCCTCAAAACTGGGTATGCCCTCTTTTACAGAAAAATATAGAAAATAATGAAACATAAATTATATATAAGTTCACATAGTCTATTATAAAAAAAATGCCTGTGCTGTCCACTAATCTGCTGCATTTCCTAGTTGTGCCAGACTTTGCTTCTCTGTTCCATTGGAGGTCACCCACCCCTCGCTTTGCTGCTGGTCTTTTATCACCTGTGTGACACTGAGCTCCTTAGATTCATAGGTGAAGGAAGGACAGACTTCGTCCCACCTGCAAAACAGGATTTACTGACTGACTGTGGGCAAAATTCTATATAAGCAGTAAAGAGTTACAAACATTCCGCTAAATGGTTTCTTTATTAAAGAGAAAAATCACCCAAGAAGTTAAAACTCTAGCTTTGATCCCTTTCTACTCTCCATTCTGAAAACAGCAATTTCTTCAAATCCCTGATTTGCAGAATCTCAACAAACTTTTAGGCAACCCAATCCCAACAAGTGTCCTCAGAACTTCTCACATCTACCAAGAGCACATCACACAAAAACCGGACTCAAACAATACTCATGCGTTCCAATTGTATTTGTTGCTATGTCCATTTTTTTACGCCTGATATGGTTGAGGGGTTGTTGAGCGAATATTGTTTATTTGTACTGATTTCTTTTTCCTAATTACACTAGCCAATATTTTATCTGTATTATTAGTCTTAAAACAAAAGATTATGGTTTTTTTATTGTCCCCATTTTGTGTGCTATTTCATTAATTGGTGCTTTTGCCTTTATTAATGAACTCCTTTTCCCTTTTTTTTTTTGGTTGGAGGTGGAGAATGTCAGGAATTCTGTGTGTATTCATTTTTCAATCTCTCTTTTTTTTCTAATAAATGAAGTAAGGATTAAATGTTGCTCTCTCAGATCTGCTTTATCAATTTCAATAGACTTTAAGGTATTATATCCTCAATGCCATTTATAGTAATTTATAATTTTTGCTATAACTTCTAGTGTAATTAGTTAAAAGAAGCATGTCAATTTTTGATTTTATTGTGTTGTGCCTAGTGTTCAAGGTCATAAGATAGCACATATTTTTGCGTCCTATTTCAAATTCAATTCTGGGTAATATTTCATGTGTCTTGGAAAAGATCGTTTATTGTCTTTTGGGTAAAAGGTTATAAATGCTTACATATGTAATTTAAACATAAATATTTGTTTTTCAAATCTTCTATGTTTTTATATTTGACTTTTTTGCTTTACTTTCTTCTTTAATATATGAAAGTAAAAATTCTGAGAGAACTATGGAAACTCTCCCATTATGATTGTGGATTCATAATCTTTTTAGTTCTATTAACTTTTTATATTTTTGAGGTTTTTTAGATGCGTAGAGATGTATGATTAATAGATCTTATTTTAGATTGTTCCTTTTATTATTTTGAAATATATGTATATTTCAAAAAAATGATATATATATCATTTTATATATAATGATATAAGATATCATTATATATATAAGATATATATATATATGATATATATATATCTTACAGTGTTTTTGCCTTCCAGTCTCCCTTTTCTCTTTTTTTAAAAGTCTTATTGAACTGATGTTGAAACATTTCAGGTCTTAGAGATTTTCTTTAATTCCTTTCATATCTTAATTCCTTTGTGCTGCATTCCGGGAGAATTCCATGACCTGGTCTTTCTACATACTCACTCTTCAGTGATATCCATTCTGCTAAGTTCAGCCAATCTCTTTAGATTTTATACATCTCATTCTCGACATCTCTAATTTTTACTATTTACAATGCTGGCTTCTCTTTACACTTAAGATATCACACTTATTCTTGTCTACGTGTTTATTTATTTATGAAATCTTTCTTTGTTAGATATGAATTTTTGAACTTGTAAAGTTTACTGCACCTCTTACAATTGTGCTAACTTTCACAAATGTTTAGCTATTTGTTATTATATTGAGATTCCCATTGAATAATCTATCTTATCAATAAGAGTAGCCAGCATTGGAAGGGGAAGAAATTACTGCCATGCCTTATATTCTGCACTGCATTCAGCAAAACTGGGGCAATGCATAGACTGCTGCTTGTTGTCAAAGCTCTCTGCTACGGTCAGCCTCCTGGAACCTTGTCTAAGTTATGTTGCTATACTCACTCCAGCTTCCTGAAGGCAGACCCTTCCTTTGCAGGGTGTGTGTGTGGCATGTGTATGGCTGTTACATCTTTATTCATACTAATCACTCCGCTTATTGTCCATCAGCTCTTTCCTGCTCCTGGTTTCTACCTCTCCGAGCATAAACTCACTTGGTACTGCTTCTCTCTTTTCTGACAGTTTCTACCTTCGGCCTCATTCCACTACTTTCCAACATATAGAGATTCTTCACATAATTTTTGTCACTGAGAATTTAACTTCTTGTTTGTCTACTCTGCTACTTTTAAAGGTAGAAAAAATATATTTGAAATTGTATTAACCTAGCAACATCATAAATGTAGATGAATGTTTTCTATGCATTTTCCTTATCTTTTCTATA
The DNA here is from genome assembly GCA_004024845.1 of Tonatia bakeri. Classification (NCBI taxonomy): domain Eukaryota; kingdom Metazoa; phylum Chordata; class Mammalia; order Chiroptera; family Phyllostomidae; genus Tonatia; species Tonatia bakeri. The sequence continues at coordinate 7,848 of PVIA01012088.1, read as the reverse complement.
TTTGACTTTGGTCATGCATTGTTTTTAGTCAGAGAAACATGTATTTATATGTGTATTAAATTTTAAAATATATTTTTTTATGATTCCATGATGAAAGTGCTGACCCAGGACAAAAGAGAGGAGCTGAACACACCTGCTTCCTTACAGTGCTTTCTGGAATCTTCCCAGGAAGTCTTGATTGTGACATGGCAGAAAGTCAAGGCTCTAAGTCCAGAAAACATGGTCACCTTCAGCAACGAACATGGGGTTGTGGTCCAGCCTGCTTATAAAAATAAGATGAACATAACTGAGCTGGGACTTCGGAACACAACCATCACCTTCTGGAATACCACTCTGGAGGATGAGGGGTGTTACAAGTGCCTCTTCAATACCTTCGGTGCCGGGAAGATCGTGGGAGAACCCTGCCTCATTCTCTTTGGTGAGAATCTCTGAGAATACTTTTTCTCTGATTAGAAATATTATTTTCAAGAATGTTTGGAACATGGTAGTAGTACCTAGTTTTTCAGGGTCCTAACCCCAGAAATGCTTCTTAGAAGATGCTTAGCCTTTCATGTCCACTGTAACTGTGACTGTGTTACTGCAGAGTCCATGGGGCTACACTGAATTTCTGCCTGGAGTTATATTTGCTTTGAGGAATCCTGTTGTCAGCAGGAAAAAATTAAGGGCCATGGTAAAGACAAGTTCTCCATAAGCAGTGATAGGATGCAGACCTGGCTTTGACATTAGCAATCATGTGACCATAGAAGAGTCCTGTCCACTCTTTGCACCAAAGTTGATTTCTCCACAGGAAGTGTGACATAGATTAACTGTAGTGTCTCCAACAGCTTTAACACTTCTGGGTGTAAGGTCAGAGCCAGAGTGAGCTAACCTGGGGCCAGTTATGGTGGGCCCTCTCATTTTGTTTCGGTGCAGTGCTCTTAGGGTTGATAAGGGGACCTTGTAGCACAGGTTCTTCATACCTGATGTCAACTAGAAAATTAACTGGATAATACAAATACTTTTAAAAATCTATGGCCTAGTTAGACAAGATTCCTTTCCTCTTAACTGACACATAGGTGAGATAAAGAATTGAGAAGTAGGAATGAGAGGTATCTGTGGAGCATGGCACCCTTAGTGGTGGTTTTAGGAGGGAAGAGACCAGCTTAGGTGGGGTTATTAGGAATGTTCACGTCAGAGCTTGAGCACACCAAATATATTGGACATAGGGCGAGAGAAGGCTAAGTAGATAAGAATGCAACAGAGGGATCACAAGTATGTAAGAATGCGAGGGAGGAAATCTTTCACTTATTAGACTATAATGAATCCTCTCTTCAGGATCTTATGTCGGGCCTTCTTCATATCTACTTCTTTCTTTCTGTCTGTCTCTCTCAGTCTCTCTCTTGCTTCCCTCTCTTTCCAGTCCTCCTTCCCTCTATCATTCCTTTCCTTTTTCCTCTCTTCATTTCTTCCTCTCGGCCTCCCTCTCTCCATCCTTTCCTTTCCTTCCTCCCTTCCTTCCTCCAATCTCATTTTTCTTCTTTTTCCTTCTTGTGTCATATGTTTCTCATTTCTGTCCCTCTTACATTTCCCTTTGTTCATCTTTCTCTTTTTCTGCTATTCCCCCTCCTTTACTCATAATCTTTTTTTTATTTCTTTTTGCCTAACATCAGACTCTTCTGAGTCTTCCAGCTAGTAGTATTGTTGTTCTTTTCTACACTGACCTTTTCTAGACACACCAAGCTTTTATCTGTCATTCTTTGACATACCAGAGAGCCCCCGTCATCCATTCTCAGCCTTAATCACCTATATCTCTCTTTCACAGTACTCGTTGGTGTTAGTCATCTCGGCCTTCTTTGGACAGAGCCACAGGCCTTATAGCCCTATTTCCTCCAGCCCACTGCCACTCATCCTCCTCTTGAACTTCTAAATACAGACCACTTTTTAATTTAGCACTGCCCTCTAATTATCTTGTGGGCTACAAAGCCAGTCACAGAAAGATAGGTCTGTATTTTGTTCAGCAGAAATAAAATGTAGTCCAGTAAAAATGAACCCATTAGTCAAGGGACTTTAAAAAGAGGAACAGAGTAAAGCTGACCTAAAAATAATGTCCTTTTTCCGTAAGCTAGTTATGTTTTCTTAATTTTGTAAGGTGATCTCCAAGATTCTTCAACTGTCATTCTGTGATTTTCTGGTTATTGGCTATGAATTTCCAATTTGCATTTTGTATAGATATGCAACCAGGGATTTTCCAGGTTCTTCTGTACAACTTATTTCTTGGTTCAGTTCCAAATAGAAAACTGCTATCATTAACCAGCAGTCCCTTAATGGGCTCTGTGCTCTAAAACTGCCCTGGTGCTTCTGAGGTATGCTGCAGGCTACTTATATGGAGGTGCTCATTGGTGGTCATTGTCGAACTATTTGTGAGTGATACCCAGAAAAGGAGAGATGCTGCATTGCTCATGAAAAAGGAAAACAGAATGATTGGGCTCTGGACTATTTGAGAGGGAAGACGTCCTTTGTCCATTCAGCTAATTCACCTACAAACTACAGAGAGGATTTTTTGGTCACAGGGTTGTACTATGCCAGTCCCCATCTTGCAGATGAGAGAATTACACATAGGCAGAACATAGAAGGTCTCAGGTGGGATGGACATGCTACCTTATCTTTCTATTCCCCATTCTGTCATTTTTCTTGGGAGGGTACAAAACTCAAGCAAGGTAACTAACTGACGACAGACAATCTTTTTGTTTTTTGTCCCAGTACAGCCCACGGTATTCCTTCACACTAAATTCTTTGACGGCCACCTAAATGTCACTTGTTCTGCCAATGCCCGCCCACCCCCTTTGGTCTCCTGGAAGGTCTCTGGGTCGGGAATGGACAACAGTACTGAGACTATCTTACATCCTAATGGGACCACATCTGTCATCAGCGTCCTCCAGGTCAAAGACCCCAAGAATCAAGTGGGGAATGAGGTGATCTGCCAGGTGCAGCACCTGGGGACTCTGACTGACTTCAGGCAGGCTCTAAATAATGGTAAGAGAACGAACATGGGAAAAATTGGCTGTGGTCACACACATCTGGAAAGTGGAGAATGTTCTGCAGAACCTCTCAGCCTCTTAGCAAAGAAGATAATGAAGAGAAAATGGATTAACTAGGGAAAGAAAAACAGTTGAGGAAGCCAATAAAGCCCATGTTATTTTAGTAAATGTGGCATGGCTCCCACATACCAAATGCTGAGATCCATTCACTCGTTTATTTTCCATGCTAATATATTACTGAGTATCTGTTGTGTGCCAGGCTTCGTAATAGTGAGCAAGACTCAGAGAGCATCTAATTGGAAAATATTGAAGTGACTGAGCAATTGAAAAAACTGCATGTTAAATGCTTTCATAAGAAAGCTATAGTGCAGCCCTGGCTCGGTAGCTCAGTTGGGCAGAGCATTGTCTCAATACCCCAAAGATGTGGGTTTGATCTCTGGTCAGGATGCATACAAGAAGTAACCAGTGAATGCATATATAAGTAGAACAAGAAATTGATGTTTCTCTCTCTTTCTCTCCCTCTCTCTCTAAAATCAATAAACAAAATTTTTTTTAAGTTATAGTGTAGCAATATTCCCGAAAAACAATAATCTGAAAAAGAATGTGTTTCCTTTTCAAAGAATGCCAAAAGTAACTTATAATGTTTATAATGATTTTCCCCTTTATAGTTCTTTAGAAAATATATTTTCTAAAACTTACTCAGTAAACATATTACTTTAAGGGAGAGATATGGCAAAGAGACCTCTAAACAAGCCTTGGTTCTACCACTTACTATGCTGATTTTAGGTTTAATTTTTCTGAGCCTCAGGGTTACTTTTTTAAATATTAGATAATAATGATAATACCTAATTCTTGGGCAATTTTGAGGATTAAATGAGATAATACATTCAAAGCTCTTATTATATAGTAATTACATAAAACATGATAGCTATTATTATCTAAACGTTTTAAAAATAATATGTTATGAATATAGACATCAATATGTATACATTTAATAATAATTTTCATTGGAAGTTTAATTCCAGTAAAAACTTACTGCAACTATTGCTTTATCCTTTTTTCCTCAAAAGCTTCCTTTTATGAATTTGTTTTACCTCTTTTTCCCTTCAATATCTGCAGGCTTTTGGTTTTCAGTTCCACTACTGTTAAGTATTGTTTCCCTGGTAATTCTTCTGATCTTAATCTCAATCTTACTCTACTGGAAACGCCGCCGGACCCAAGACAGAGGTGAGCTGTTACAGGAAGTACAAAGAAGGAAACATGATTTCTTAAATGATAATTTGGTAGTCATATGAAGATATAAATAAGGGAATTGCAACAGGTGCTTTGTTTATTATTTCCAAATTACATAAATGTTCATGATATTTTGAAACAACAGTTCAGTATCATTTTCTTGCAATTGTACATTAAACTGGATGTTTCTGCTTTTGATTTGCTGAGATTGTTTAAAGGCTAATTGTTTTGTAAATTGAGAGTAAGGGCTGATGAGAAGAAATGTAGGAAATATTTTCTGATGACTATGAAATCATATGATGACAAAACCAAAGAAAGGAGTTTGCCACCCATGCTGTGTTCTTTCTATCCATTAATGAGAGGAGGAAACTATTCTGTTTTTATAGCATTCCATAGGCCGGCTATTCTATTTAAGAGACTGTGAAATTGTCCAGTGTGATCATTAATTAAGTACTAGTTTCTGTGTTACACTCTGACTATGTCTCAAACATTATAAGCAACATACAGGTGACCCACACTTATATAACTGTGTCATGTCATTCTGCCCTCATAAATTCCTCTCCGTTCCCACCAGCATCTATCACAGTGTCTTATGTATACCATACATAAATATTCATTAAAATAGTAAATGAATGAGTTAATGAATAGAAGGGCAGATTTAAAAACTGATTTTTTAAATTTGCCTCGTCTTACTATAAATTCAGTACCTTGTGAATGCTGAGTCTAAAACATTGTGAGATATTATAAAACTAGAGATGCTATAAAACAGGAGGAAGCTAGATGCTATAGAATCAGCTAGAGAGAGTTACAGTTCTTTGGTTTCTGGAAACAGACATAATTTATTAAAGCCAGTGCAAAACTACTGTTTATGTTGGGTGGGATGGGAATTTCCTAGGGTGAAAGGGTGAAAGTTTACTCCATCTCAGATGACTGAAAAAGCTAGGAAAGAAAAACAAATATTGGCTGTGAGTGTTATTTTAGATGTCCGTTAAAAATCTCACTCAAATGCAGCCTTTTTTTTTTCTTTTCATTTATGTCTCATAGACTAATATCCTTCAGGTTCTAGGTTTGTTGAGCACTTAATTTTGCATAAGACTTTTACAAATAACAGATTAATTCTTGTGGTTTTATAAGAAAGGCAAGAAATCTTGTGTGTCAATTACCCCTTCACAGAGTAGGTAAATGTATTTGTTCTGTCAGGGAGAGGACATTGCAGACCAGCTGATGTTATTGCACATAAACATAATCCTATAGACCTCATGAGCAATCTGTAGAATGTCAAAAGTGGAAGGCTGATTCTGCTTTGTTCAAACATTTTACTTTTCCAATTAGGAACTGAAGCCCAGAGAGGCAAGTTGACATTTCATCCCTCAGTCACACAGCTAGTAGTTTACCACAGGCTTCGGCCTCCCCGGTCTCCTGACCATTGCCAGGATGTTCTTCCAGTCAAGATGCCCTAGAATCCAGACTTGAAAGGCACTGTTGTTTTCAGTTGCACTTACTTCACTCTGTGCTTGCTGTCACTGCTGTGTTCTTTTGGAAAGTTTAAGCAGAAAAGTACAAAGTGTTCAAATTCATTTTTAAAAGTCCCTTTTGGACAAGAATCATAATACAATCTATTCAAGCCAGAGGTGAATTCCACTAGAAAGGGGTATTTGGAAAACAGTATCTTCTGTCATTCAGTCAGTCATGGATTTCTGGGAAATATAATTAATTATTCAATGCCTAATCCAGTTCCTGAAACAAAAAGAGTCAGCTTATCTCTGTATCCAGGCTTTTTCTCATTTGTGGAATATAGTAGTTCCCCTTTATTTCAGGGGAATATGTTCTAAGGCCTTAAGTGGATGCTGGAAACCATACATAGTGCCAAATTCTATAGATATTATGTTTTCTCATATACATTCATACCTATGATAAAGTTTACTTTATAAATGAAGCACAGTAAGAGATTAACAACAACATCTAATGATGAAGTAGAACAGTGATAACAGTATACTGTAATAAAGTTATATGATGGGGCATTATTATATAAAATAAGGGTTATTTGAATTCAAGCACAGCAGATACCTGTGGCCGCAGTTGATGTGATAACGTAGATGACTACTAAGTGACTAATGGGCCAGAAGGATACCCAGCATGGATATGCTGGGCGAAGGGGTGATTCACACGCCGGTAGGATGGAGTACAGCCATGCAAGATTTCATTATGCCATTCAGAACAGTGAAAAATTTAAGTAGTAAGGGGTAAAAGAGGTCAAATATACAAGGGGGGGCTAAAAGGGAATTAATTTATAAAAAATTGTGTATTTATTCTAATGTGCTTAAACTTCAGTCACTTTCAAAGTACTTCCATTTGGTGCAATACACCTACGGACACATGTTTTCCACCACTCAACACAGTTTTTGAACTCACCTTTTAGTGCTTGTGCTGTTTTGTGTTTCACCTCTTCCACATCAGTTTTGCTTTGAGGACTTTTTTCAGCCAGGGAAATTAAAAATAAGTCACTAGGGGCAAGATCAGGTGAATAGGGAGGGTGGGGCACAGGGGTCATGCCATTTTTTTGGTCAAAACCACTGAACACTCAGCAGTGTGGGCAGGTGTGCCCATAAATCATCCATCACGAGATGGGCAAATGCATTAAAAGAGTTTTCAAAAAAAATTCACTGAGGCCCACTGCAGCCTCTCACAACAACTCCAGATGGTACACTGATACAGGTGGGCTCTTAGTTCACTCACCTAGTTGGGGAAGCCTGTACTACAATGGGCCCACCTTCCAGAATATAATTCTGGTTTTTTGGGGGGGTTCACCCTCATATGGTGATGGGAGGAACTTTGACTTAGGGTGGTGAACACCATGCAGCACATAGATGATGAATTATAGAATTGTATACTTGAAACCTATTTTATTAATCAGTTTCAATCCAATAATTTAATTTAAAAGGTTGGGAATTGTTTATTTCTGCAATTTTCTATGTTATATTTTAGACTGCAGTTGACTGCAGGTGACTGAAATGGTGGAAAGCAAAACTCTGAGTAAAAGGGAACTGCCGTAAGCAACCAAACCTGTATCAAATCCCGTTCACTGATGATGTCTTCCTCACATACGGGCAACTCAGTTAACTACACTCGTGTTTTGAGTGACTGGATTTTTCGGCTGGTTTCAAAATTTTTAACAGCCAGATCACTTGATCCCATATATTTAAATAGCTAGTAAAACCAGTTGTTTATGGAGACTTAAATGTTCAAGGCTAAAGAAATACTGGTTTAAGACCAAAATTTAAGTTGCACAAAGTTGGAAGAAGGGGAAGAAAATCAATTTTTATTTCTTCAAGTGACAAATTCTGATTGTCAGCCTAAAAAAAAAATGAATAGTCTTACTGCCTTTGCTTTCCATCTTTCCTTTTACTTTTGGTTATTTTTTTCTCTCTTTTGTTCTTTCATTTGTTGAAAACTTAAAACTTTTGGATGGGCAGGGAAAATGTCTCCAAGATTCTTGACTTGGCTTGAAAAATGGTGACGTAACTAGAAACAGAGGGGAACTGAGTGTGTGTGTGGGTGAGCATTCATGCACTTGGTTTGTGGGGAGAGGGGAGGGGAG
>PVIA01012087.1:0-40072 GCA_004024845.1 Tonatia bakeri | reverse complement strand
GTCCTCATTCTGTCTGCAAGAAGTCTTCTAATCTCTTGGTTGCCTTACTTCCCCTGCCTGACTTAAGCCTGAAACAATGCTGGAGGGTGGCACAGCCCTGGGCAGGAACAAGCAGTTCCCTGGGGAGATCAGACCTAAGAAAGAATGCATAAAATCCTGTGAAACCTGCTTTGCTAAGAATGCCCTCAATTTTCTGATACGGGTCCAAGCAGGAAATGAGTTTGTTTCCCAAAGTTTTATGGCCCTTTAGCTAACTGACCCTGACTCAGAATAAGCCCTCAGAATTCTTTGTATATTATCTATTGTTTGATCCTTACTGCCTGACAATGATGAATGAGCTTTACCTGTATTCCTGTGCAAACAGAACCCAGTAAAAGCCCACTGAGGAACAGGCTCCTGGCCCTTCTCCTCTGAGAGACTGGCCACCTCTCCTCCCCAAGCAGATCATGTTTTGGTAGACTTATTCCCATCTGTGGCAGACAGGGGAGCTCTGTGGGTGGAATCCCCTCAAAGCATATGAAGTAGTCTTTTTTAAAAAAAAATTTTAAACCCAGCTTAAATTTAATCAAGCCTAACTTAAAACTAAACTACCAAATTTACAGGAAATACAGAGGGCAAAATAGTATATTAAATAATATCATGGGGATAATGAAGCAAAACTTAGACTGTGGAAAGCATAGGACAAAAAAATGAATCCTCCAACAAGTAAATGTCCAGTCGAGCGAGAGGGAGGAAACCTATAGATTAAAAAAGACTTAAGGGACAATAGCAACCAATTGCATTACATGAAAACTTTTTGGATCCTGATTCAAATACTGTAAAAAACAAACTTTGTGAGATAATCAAGGATATTTGAATACTGAATATTTGATGGCATTAAGAAATTGTTCATTTTTTACATGTAATGATAATTTTGTGATTATGTTTTTGTAAAAGCCCATATTTTGTAGAAGTACACACTGAAATATTTATAGAGCAAACCATATGAAGTCTGGAATTTGCTCCTATGAAATGATAAGATTGAAACTAAGACAAGGACTACTTTGAAAATGTTTGGATAAACAAGGTCCCTCTCCCCAGGAAAATATGCCATACTTTTAAGAAAACTTGGTAAGAGTTCTGGCCAAGATAGAGGCATAGGTAGAAACTCTTCACTTTCTTGTACAACCAAAAAGAGGATAACAACCAATATAAAATCAATAAACAACCGGAAGTGCCAGAAAATCAAACTGCATGGAACTCCGACAACCACGGAATCAAAGAAACAGTCAAACAGAATAACCAGAACGGTAAGGCAGCGGACAGAGAGAAACTGCAGTGAGGCAGCAGCCCTTCCAGTGGGCTGGCTGTGGCTAGGCAGCAGGCTGTGTGGGTGGGGCTGATTTAAGGGGAAACTGAGTCTCAGAGGTGGCTGTAGACTACAGCGGTTGCCTAGGTGGGAGCAACTCCCAGTCTCACACAAGAGTCCATTTAAAAGTGGGCTGGAGAGGAGCAGGCGAGTGTCATTGTTCCCTCTCTGGCCCCTCCCCCACAAGCAGCACAGCAAGGAGGGTTGCCCTGCCCAGGTGAATACTAAAGGCCCTGCCCCCTTACAGCTTATCAGGGACCGTGAGCAAAGAAATAGGGTGAAAATGAAAGAACAAAGTACAGCTTCAGAAAGAGAGCTAAACAATAAGGAGATAGCCAACCTATCTGATAGAAAATTTAAAGCCCTGGTAAACAAAATGCTCACAGAACTGATTGACCTAGGTCAAAAAATGAAAGATACCAAAATGAAATAAAGCAAAATATTCAGGGAACCAACAGTGACAGAAAGGAAGCTAGGACTCAAATAAACAATTTGGAGCAAAAGGAAGAAATAAATATCCACCAGAACAAAATGAAGAAACAAGAATTAAAAAAAAATGAAGAGAGACTTTTGAACATCTTTGACAACTTGAAACATTCCAATATCCGAATTATAGGGGTGCCAGAAGGAGAAGAGGAACAGTGAGAAACTGAAAACTTATTTGAACAAATAATGAAGGAAAACTTCCCCAATCTGGTGAAGGAAATACATTTCTAGGAAATCTAGGAAGGCCAGAGAGTCCCAAAGAAGTTGGACCCAAACAGGAACACACCAAGGCACATCATCATTAAGTTACCCAAGTTTAAAGATAAGGAGAGAATCTTAAAAGCAGCAAGAGGAAAGGAAAGAGTTACTTACAAAGGAGTGCCCATGAGGTTATTAGCTGACTTCTCAGAAGAAAACTTACAGGCAAGAAGGAGCTGGAAAGAAGTATTCAAAGTCATGAAAGACAAGGACCTACATTCAAGAATACTCTATCCAGCAAAGCTTTCATTTAGAATGGATGCGCAGATAAATTGCTTCCCAGATAAGGTGAAGTTAAAGGCGTTCATCATCACCAAGCCATTATTACATGAAACATTAAAGGGACTTATCTAAGAAAAAGAAGATAAAAAAATATGAACAGTAAAATGACAACAAACTCATCACTACCAGCAAATGAACCTAAAAAAAAAAAAGAGGAAAGAAAGAAATACAATGAAAACAAAAACTAAGCAGACAACTAGAACAGGAGCAGAATCAGAGAAATGGACATCACATGGAGGGTTTCAGTGGGAAGGGGAAGGGAGGAATAGCGGGGAAAGGTACAAAGAAGAAGAAGCATAATTGGTAGGAATTAAATAGATGGGAGAGGTCCAAAATGGTATAGGAAATAGAGAACTCAAAGAACTTATATGTATAACCCATGAACATGAACTAAGGTGGGGGGGGTGAAGCTAGAGGGTTAAGAGGTGCAGGGTGGAGGGGTGATAAAGGAGGAAAAATTGGGAAAACTGTAATAACATAATCAATAAAATATACCAAAAAACAGAGAGAAATGATAAGATCCATAAGGCGCAATAGATTAAAACACATTGTCCATGAGTTGGTCATTATTGAATCAGAGTGATGGAAATTCTTTATTCTATTCTCTCTACTTTTGTATATGTTTGAAATTTTTCATAACAAAAGGTCAAAATGTTACCACCTGGTACCAGAACTCCTCTTTGTTTGGGAAAATCTTTGCAACTTCAGAGATGTGAGACCCTGTGGGCTTGAAGAGGAAATAGGCAACTCATCAGGACAGTGAGCATGGGTATTACTAGTCCTGGAGATATTTGAGTGCATTTACTGATTGAGAGAGAGATGCCAACAGAGACAGACAACTTGTAAATACAGGGAATTGAGGATAGTTGATGGAACAAGGCCTTTTAATAATAGGCTGAGCTCAACTATTTCTCAAACTAATCTTTAAAAATTAACTTCTGCCTAGCAAACATCTCTCAATGTTCTGCTCTCCAAAGATCTCATGCAATAGTAAAGTATCAACTCTCTTAATAAATATCTTCCAAATCAATATTTCCAACTCTGTCCCTTCTCTGCCTTTTGATCATTTCTACTTATATTTCTTACCACTTCCTCTAATGCAACATTCTCACAAACTAACTTCTCTGACACCCTCCTGACTTCCCTGCTTATGTCAATGGGACTGTACATCCTAGTTACCAGTTTGCTAATCCACCAGGTCCTCTTTATTTCTTCATTTCCTTTAACACCCCCAGTCCCAGCCAACAAATTCAGTAGATTTTTTGTCTAGGCCTCTTGCCTGTTATTTTCTTTTCATTCCCATCACTACATCTTTATAACACAATTTGCAGATTACCCATTCATCCCAACAACTATTTTTTGAGCACTTGCTATGTACCAAGGACTATTCTAGATTCTGGGGATACATCAAGGAACAAACACATTTTTGCATTCTCATGGATCTCTCTAGAAATTCTAGTATCAAGGAAGGTAAGTCCTTTGTTGTAATAACCCAACAACAGGAAGAGTCCTAAAAGATTAATCTTTGGTGACTTTCCCATCTTGATAGTTCAATTAAAATAGAAGCTTTGACTCTTTTCTACATAACAGAACAAAGTCCCCTGGCTCTACCCTCACGCTGGTGGTTTCTTGCATGACACAGTAGAGAAAGTAGTTGTCCAAAATCCTCCCTCTGAAAACCCTATGCAATATTTAGACAAGTGAATCTCACACTCAGGCAACAGAAAAATGAAATTCAAATGGCCCTTAAACATATAAAAAGATGTTATCATTGCCTTGGCCAGGTGACTTGGTTGGAGGATCATCCCTTACACCAGAAAAGGTTGTGATTTCTTCCCTGCTCAGGGCACGTATTAGGTTGCTGGTTTGGGGTTTAATACCTGGTCGGGGAACTCAGTGGAAACAATTGATCTCTCTCTCTCTCTCCCCGCCTTCTCTTTCTCTCTTTCTCTAAAATAAATAAAATTTTTAAAGAGAGCCAAAAAGGATTTAAAATATGAACAGTAAAATGACAATAAATACATATCTATCCACAACTGTTTCTAAGAAACAAAATAAATGAACAAGCAGAACAGAAACAGATTCATAGAGAACATCTGATGGTTGCCAGGTGGGAGGGGGTTGGGAGGACTGGTTAAAAAGGCAAAGGGATTAAGAAGTACTATACAAATTGGTTGTTACAGAATAGTCATGGGGATGTAAAGTATAACAAAAGGGAAGTAGTCAATAATATTCTAATAACTATGTATGGTATCACATGGGTATGACATTTATCAGTATGATCACTTGGTAAGTTATATGATGTCTAATCACTGGGTTGTATACCTGAAACTAATATAATATAGTATGCTGACTGCAATTGAAAAATAAAAAATGATTAAAAAAACATTAAATAGCTTGTTCAAGTTCTTCCTCCTGCTAGGTGGTATGGAGATTTGGAAAAAGGACTGGTTCCAAAGCCTGTACTTGCAAACACTTTGTCAAATGGTGTAACACTGTATTCCTCTGAACTCTTACAGCATTTGTTAACTGTATCACTCACTCACTCATCAAAGATTAAGTGTCTATTTTGTACCAATCAAAATAAATGACTCTTACTTGTGTTGTTTACTACTTAGGCTATTGTTTCTTTGCTGGATTGTGGGTACATGTGTAATTGTCTGACTTTTTCTGATGGGTTGTAAATTTCTTGTGGGTGAGAACTTTCAGATAGGCTTTACAATATAGCTTTCATCTTGTATTTGATTTAGACAGCTAACCACTAAATCTTTTTGATTCTACCTTAAAATGCCTCTCAGATCTCTTTTTTGCTTTCCTTTCCTATTGCTACAGCCCTAACACAACTTGCATTGTTTCTTCCTCTGTTACTTAAGTAAATCTCTGAACCTTCATTTTCTTCTTCTGCCTTCAATGATTCTTCCTCTATGCAGCCCAGACTTCTCTGTATAAAGTACACATCTTATATCATTCCTTTTATTAAACACCACTCATTCCACAGGGTAAAGGCAACATTCCTGAGCCCTTAGCCTGAGGTCTGTCAGAACATTCCTCTCCTGTGCCTCCCTAATATACACCCCACTTTCTAGCCTCCGAGTCCAGCCACATTTCCCAAACAGAACAAGTTCTTCCATAGCCCCAGGTCTTCTGCTGTGCTAGAATGAACTTCCTTTCCTTGTTCACATGGTGAGCTCCTCCTCATCCTTCAAATGCTGGTTCAGATGTTCTAAATCTTAGTCCCCTTAGTACCAGAATTAAAAGCTCCTTCTGTGCTTCACTTTGTTCACATTTCCATGTTTCACTCATTCACGTTGATTTATTTAGATATTGAGTAACTCATTTTTTCCTTTTAGTCTGTGCTCCTTGAAAAGAAAGGACTATGTCTCCTCCTTAGTTGTTCTATTGTGAAGCATGCCCACAATATAAATAAGTAATGAATCAACAATTAGATGAACATTTCTTTTGTTCTTCTCTTTTTAAAAAAGCATTTTTTGGCCCATACTTTCCCATTAGTGTTAGGCTACATATACCAATAAAAGTATTTTTTAAAACCCCAATGTGGATTTTTTGTTACATGTTTCTTTCTCATAAGATTTTTTTTCCTTTCCCACTTCTATAACCACAGAGAACCCAGGGTGTCCTGCAGACCATCTTTCCTCAGTTTCCACTAATTCTATTCAATTCTGAAGCATTAAACAAGCTTCAGGCTTGTTCTTGTTCTTAAGTCGTAGAGCTACTTTTTGATTCAGACTGATATCCTAGTCTTCTTTTCATCTGGACTATTCACCAGTCAAGAATGATTTACTTTAATGGCAAACACTAGTCAAAGTAGAAAGACAAAATCAAATAAAGTCACTATAATGGCTTTTACCAAAAATTAAATATTTTCTTCCCTATCTTCAGTAGATAGAGGTACCAGGCAGCTTTGGGGCTGGATTTCCCAGGTTCTTATCAGCATGTCTGCTGTTTCCTGCACATTTTAGGGAAAAGGCACTCTGTGGATCAGCACTCAGGGAGTCAGTATTCTTATGAAGTTCACCACCACTGATCCCAGAAGTTGGAGCACAGTCTTCCATGGATAACTCCCTGTCCAGGTCTAACTGTACCCTATGTACTGAGGTGCTTTAGTGCTGAGTATGTATAAATATTATAATTTTATTGAAATTGATTAAGTAAATATGATGTGCATTCGATACTTGCTTACCACACCATAGGCCACTTAAGGGCAGAAACTATCAACTATAATACCTTGAGCAGAAAAGACATCTAACAAATACTTCTTGAATTAAGTGAATCGAAACCAGGGTTAGGTACACAACTTACAAACCATGTGGGGAAAGAGAAAATAAAAATACAGATTCCCTTGTTCAAAAAGCAGGAAAGTACTACCATAAAAAACACTAAAATGTAGTGTTTATATCAACATTATTCATAGTAGCCAAAAAGTAGAAACAATTCAAATGTCCATCAATGTATAAATGGATAAACAAAAGTGGTATTCCATCTAATGGAATATCATTCAGCCATAAAAAGGAAGGAGGTACTGATACATGCTACAACATGAATGAACCTTGAAAGCAATATGATATGTAAAAGAAGCCAGTCACAAAAAACCCCACATTTATATTATTCCATTCCTACAGAACATCCATAACAGAAATCTATAGAGAAGAGAGCAAATGAGTGGTTGCCTAGGCCAGGGCAGGGCAGAGGGAACTGCAGTGGTAAGTGGAGGCTTGGCTTTTTGAGGTGATGAAAACATTCTAGAATTGACTGTGGAAATAGTTTCACCTATCTAAAACCACTGAATATACACTTCTAGTAGAAGAATTGTATGGTATGTGAACTATATCTTAATAAACCTTTTTTTAAAGATTTTATTTATTTATTTTTAGACAGAGGGGAAAGGAGGGAGAAAGAGAGGGAGAGAATCATCCGATATGTGAGAGATACATTAATAGGTTGCCTCTCGCAAGCCCCCAGTGGTGGGGTGGGGGGCTGACACAAAATCCAAGCATATGCCCTGACTGGGAATCAAACCTTCTATTCACAGACTAGCATTCAATCAATTGAGCCACACCAGCCATGGCTTAATAAAGCTATTTTTAGGTCTTCCTGCCAAGATGGAGGCATAGCTAGATATATTTGCACAACCGAAAGGACAACTAATTTAAAAACAAAAATTAACCAGAACTGCCAGAACATCAAATTGTATGGAAGTCTGACAACCAACATTCATTCAGACCAGTAGGAGGGGTAGAAACGGGCAGCCAGGGTGGGGAGGACTATTGGCAAGGTGGCAGCTGGAGGACCAGGTGGTCCCACATTTGTGTGCAGATAACCAGAAAAAACAACTAAGGAGCGAGACAGATGGTGCAAGCCAGGGTTCTAGCATGGGGAAATAAAGTCTCAAAACCTCTGGTGGTGAAAACCTGTGGGGGTTGCAGTGGTGGGAGAAACTCCCAGCTTCATAGGAGAGTCCACTGGAGAGACCCACAGGGTCCTAAAACATACACAAACCCACTTACCTGGGAATCAGCACCATAAGGGACCAATTTGCTTGAGGGTAGCGGGAGAAGTGACTAAAAGTCAGCAGAGAGCTAAACAAGCGGCATTGTTGCCTCTTAAACTCCCCACCCCTTACACACACCACCACAACTCAGCAATGTGGGTTGCCCCGCCCTAGCTCCACCCCTTACAATGCAACAGCTGTGCTGGGACAAAAAAAAAATATGGCCCAAATGAAAGAACAGATCAAAGCTCCAAAAACAAAACTAAGCCACAAAAAGAGACCCAACCTATCAGATGCAGAGTTCTAAACACTGGTAATCAGGATGCCCACAGAATTGGTTGAGTATGGCCACAAAATGGAGGAAAAAGTGAAGGCTATACAAGGTGAAATGAAGAAAAATGTACAGGGAACCAACAATGAAGGGAAGGAAACTGGAACTCAAATCAGTGGTTTGGACCAGTAGAAAGAAATAACAATTCAACCAGAACAGAATTAAGAAACAAGATTTCGAAAACAGGAGGACAGGCTTAGGAACCTCTGGGACAACTTTAAACATTCCAACATTCAAATCATAAGAGTACCAGAAGGAGAGAAAAAGCAAGAAATCAAAAACTTATTTGAACAAATAATGAGGGAGAACTTCCTCAATTTTGCAATGGAAATAGACTTCCAGGAAGCCCAGACAGCTCAGAGTCCCAAAGAAGTTGGACCCAAGGAAACACACACCAAGGCACATCATAATTACATTAGCCAAGATTAAAGAGGAGAGAATCTTAAAAAGCAGCAAGAGAAAAGGAGACAGTTACCTACAAAGGAGTTCTCATCAGACTGTCAGCTGATTTCTCAAAAGAGACCTTGCAGGCAAGATGGGGCTGGAAAGAAGCATTCCAAGTCATGAAAGGCAAGGACCTACATCCAAGATTGCTCTATCCAGCAAAGCTTTCATTTAGAATGGAAGGGCAGATAAAGTGCTTCTCAGATAAGGTCACGTTAAAGGAGTTCATCATCACCAAGCCCTTATGGTATGAAATATTAAAGGCACTTACCTAAGAAAAAGAAGATCAATAATATGAACAATGAAATGACAACAAAGTCACAAATCTCAACAACTGAACCTAAAAGAACAAAAAAATAAACTAAGCAAACAACTAGAACAGGAGCAGAACCACAGAAATGGAGATCACATGGAAGGTTATCAGCAGGGAGGGGTCAGGGGAGGATGGGGGAAAGGTACAGGGAATAAGAAGCATAAATGGTAGGTACAAAATAGACAGGAGGAGGTCAAGAATAGTATAGGAAATAAAGAAGCCAAAAAACTTACATGTGTGACCCGTGGACATGAACTAAAGGGGCAGGGATTCTAGTGGGAGGGGGTTGCAGGGCACAGGGGAATAAATGGGGGGGGGAATGGGACAACTGTAATAGCATAATCAATAAAATATATTTTAAAAAATTAAAAAAATAAATTTAAAAATTGAAACCCAATTTAGTTATCAAAATAATATGTTTGGAAAAGCTTGGGCATGTGAATCTCATTCTTCAACTGTACGCTTTATGAAATACAGATCAAATATTTCCTCCAAATTGAAATATACTTTAAGTATAAAATACACACTAGCTTTCAAAGATTTAGTATAAAATATATTTTATCAATATTTTTATATTTACTACATATTAAAATGATACTATTAGATACATTGGCTTAAATAAAATACATTATTAAAAATGTTTTAAAGCTATTTTTTAAAAAGGTAGTAAAATATGAAGTTCTTTCTTTTTTTCTAAAGTCTCCTGGACTTGCAATGGTGTTTTTAATTGGATATTTAATGTTGTTCTAAGTAAAGAAACAATTTAATTTAAATCATTAACATGAATTTTAATGTTCATCTTTGTATTATGCAATGCCAGTTTTAAGTGCCAATGTAAGAGCATTTAATTCATGCAGAATTACCAAAATTATACAATTCATACATAGGGGTGGGCAAAAGTAGGTTTACAGTGGTAATACAAATAAATAATACAATATTTAATAGATAACAATAAAAGAATAAACTCTGTGTCACACACTCACAACTGCAAACCTACTTTTGCCCACCATTGTACTGTAGCTCATGCATGCACGTGCATTTCATTCTTGGAAGGACCGTGGAAAAGCTGCACAAAACTAACTCAACTGTTTTTATTTCGCTTCTTAAGATGCACACATTCTACCAGCACTAACTCTAGCTTACTGATGAGTAAGGTAGAACTGAAAGGGAAAGAACTATGGGTTGCTATCTTTTCTTCCCCTTCTATGTCATCATATTCAGAGTAAGAGGTTGGCTAATACAGGGAAGAGACATAAGTGAGAAAGGCTATGATCCAGTTCCTCACTCACTTGAATTGTTAGGATGCCATTGCTTGCTTTCTGCTTTCAAAGCAAGTTCTCGTTTGAACAGAAAGCTTGGCCTCTCAGGGCCATTAGGGACCCACTTGGTTTTGGACACAACATGCCCACCTTGTACTTGCTTGGAGTATTACTGAACTCTCAGGCATTGTGGGTCTACACTGGAATTCTGTTGCTGGGGGAAAATCTAGAGAACTAATGAAAATTTTGCAGCCAAAAAAAAAAAAAAAAGGAGGATGTTTATATCTCCTCTGCTCATGTGCAGGTTTTATTGTCCCATCAGACTTCACTTACAAAATATTCATATACTTTTAAGACAAAATTTTTGAGAATTTTCAAATGGAGACAACAGAGTATAAACTGTCCGTGGGCTGGTTTTGAGGGTGCAAGCTCTAGTCGTTTCTCCAGCTGAGTGACTGTGAGCCAGTGATGTTTATTCTTAGGCTCTCATGCTTTAATTGGATGTTTTCATCTTTTCCTTATACTGTGACCTGGCTTACAATACATTTGTGTAATTCTTGTAGAAAAATCTATAAGAGTGAATTACATTTTGCTCAACCAGTCCAGATTCAGTTTAAAGAAAAGTTCAGTGAAAATACACTCCATAATCACCTGAATATCTAGGCATGTGTCTAACTGGGGAACTGATTGTCCTGTTCAGAAGGTTTTTTCCCCAGAGGAACTGTGGTTGACTGAGGGAAGGGGGGAGGGACGGAGCAGTTGGAGCCTGTGAGGAGCATGGCTGGGCATGGTTGTGGTGCATCTGGTCTGGATTTGCATCAAATGAACTGGGAGAGGTCTGAGATAAAGCTCACCAGCGTCCCAACCCTCTCCCAGCATAAATGAGTCATAAGCTTGTAAATTACAATTGCAGATTCTCAACAATAAATTTTAAATAGCTTTTTATCTACAGCTAATTTAATGGCCTTAATAAATAAAGGTCATCTATACAGATTGCCTAAGAAAAATGTTCAAATAATGAATTATTTATATTACTTACTATTTAACCAGAAAAAAATACTTTCTTTAAGGTTCATGTAGCTAAAGCATAGAACACTTCTGTAATTTTATAACTGTTACAGTAATAGGCAATCAAAAATACTTACTGAATGTAGAATGAGATGAAAGAATTCAGTTTTGAAGAAAAGCAGTTTAAGCTGGGGTGATGGGCTGCTAGACGTTATAGAATGCAGTGAATTCTACTATCCATTATTCTATTTGTAAGACAAAGGTGTTAACTGACATTTCTCTTTTTAACCCTGTACTACATAACAATTATAGGGTTCATATATAACCCTGGGCCTCATGTAGTAACTAAAATTTTTAAAGTGGTGTCATTACATTTAATTTTTGTTTTGGTAACATCATATTTCAGTGCTTTGAAGATTCAATCCCCACAGCATTGTATTTACGGTGCACACACTGTGTTTGATTATCGGTACATCCTACTCCCTGACCAAATATACCCAAAGAAGCAAAGATTTTATTTGGTTTTTAGGTTAAGATTTCTAAATTTCTCTATATATCATTAAAAACATATTTCTACTCTTCAAAAAAATGTTTTTTCATTGTCAAATAAATGTAGTGAACTTTTTATTTTTCCAGATCCTTGCCCTTCTAAGTTTATGAAATTCACTTCATCGCCTTCTGGCATCACAAGCCTGTCCATCAGAATAGTGTGTACCTTTGGGAACTGCATGATGCAAGTGTGAATTTTATCCCTGTGCAGATGGAGAACATACTGCAGTTCGGTAAAAGGGGGTGGGGGCCTGGGAGATACAACCTCAGACCTATTTTCATGGCATTGTTCAAGCGTAGAACAATCTGAGAGCCCGCCTGGGACCTGCTAACGTTAAAGGACCCTCAGTGCATGAAAAGATGCACTAAGCTTACCTTTTAAAATGATGATGCATCTAGCTTTATTTCTTAAAGAAACCATTTAAACATTTAACTATATAACTAGTGCCAAAATGAGATTTAAAAAAAAACTTTGGACTTAATTATATTTCTTGGACATAAAATTGTAGAAATCAAAGCTTTTCCTACACCTACTCTCCCTTCTCTTTGACTTATGTGAATTTCCAAGGTGTTGGACTCTGTATCCAGGGAACAACTTTATCATGGATGACAATAATCCAAGCTTTACCTAAAAGACCCTTTATCCAAAAGAAGTAAATCTATGTTGCTAATCTAAGAACCTACAAGTGATCATTGCCAGCATCAATCATCTGTTACTGGAGAAGCTGCAGTAGAAACAATGACGCCAAAGAAAAACAATTTTTTTTCTTTATCACCCCAACTGGTAGATTGGGGGAATGCCATGGTTGCAATGTTTCCTAATTAGATCAAGGCAATTGAAAAAAAAATTCCCCATTGTTTCCTTATGAATAAGATGTTAAAAGAGCCCTGGCTGGTGTAGCTCAGAGGACTGAGTGTCGGCCTGCAAGCAAAGGGGTCACCAGTTAGATTCCTGGTCAGGGCACACACCTGGGCTGTGGTCCAGGTCGGGTGCCCAGTGTGGGGCACGTGGGGGACAACCACACACTGGTTTCTCTCCCTCTCTTTCTCCCCCGCTTCCCCTCTGTCTGAAACGGATGAATAAAATCTAAAAAAAAAATGTTAAAGAGTAGGCAGGCAGATGGCATTACAAGTGTCTTCACAGCTGATGGGACATTGTACCCAAAGGCTATTAAACTAGTCTGGAGAGAATTTTCTGGTAAAGTGTTCTGAATAAGATCTTGGACTTGCCCAATTCAAGATTTATATCAGTGCTTTAGATCATGATTTTGAAGGGTTTTTTTTTTTTAAGCAAAAACTTTACTTGAGTAAAAGCTTCACAGAAGACAAATACATGCAATAATACGGTGGGGAGTAAACAAAGACACTTCCACACACCTGTAGTCTTCTGGAGCCCAGTTAGAGCACTGCTGACCAGGGTAACAATGCTAGCTAACTTTTATTGGGACTCACCATGTGCCAGGCACTGTGCTAAGAACTCTCAAGTCTATTGTTTCATATAATCAGCACCGAAGCTTTCTATGAGAAAGAATCCCTAATTCATTCAATTTTACAGATAAGGAAACTAAAAGCCAGAGTTAGTAAGTTGACTACTATGTCAATGAATGATTATACAGTGATAAATAATGATGCTGGGCCTTGACAGTTTTCCTGACTCCAAAGCCCAGGCTTTAACTGCCATGTTATTAACTGCCTTCTATGAGAGTGTGTATGTTACAGGTGTCAAATGTTGGACAGTGCAGAGAGGTGAGAGGGACAGAAGTGTCACTAGCCTCACTCAAAGCAGCCTAAACCCCAAACACACCATCCAGCCAATCACACTGAGTCGATCTGTATCTGCTTTTCCACCTCTTACCTCCATCTCTTTTCTCCTTCTGCCCCTCTTCCTTTCCCAGCTACCCATCCGTGGCTTCTCTTTGTCAGCACCAACCCTCGATCAAATTTGGCACCTTGTGGTTAAACACAGGCTTTACCCTATGATGTTCCCACTGCTTCTCTGATTGAATCTGACAGTTACTTCTGCTTTCTAGGAGCCCACACATCTGTTTTCAGTTTTGTGATGCCCCAGGTGTGGCCACCAGAATGACAGATGTGGGGAAACTGTTGGTACAGTGAAAACTGAGTGAACATCTAATATATTCTGTTTCTTTTATTCAGGACGAAAACACAAGATTTTTATCTCATGAGGTAAAATTAAACGCTCTAGTTCCCATACTTCTTCCTTCCTGCTAATTGACTAGTTTGAGCTCAAGTGTTTCAACATTGCTTTGAAAAGAAAAAAGTTGGTTATTCCATGCTGGCATGGAGTCACTAACGGAATACTTGTAAGAAACGTGGGAACTGCTTTTTTCCCTCACACATACACATTCATAATAAACACCTCAAATACAGTAGGCAATTAATATTTGTGTAGAATTCAATGTATGGAAAGAATCTTTCTACAACGATCAATAAAAATGCATATAAAGAAAAACAGGTGGTTGCCCTGGCCAGGTAGCTCGGTTGGTTAGACTGTCCTTCTGATACGCCAAGGTGGCAGGTTCAATCCCAGGTTAAGGCACATACAAGAATCAGCCAATGAATACATGAATAAGAGGAATAACTAACCAATGTTTCTCTCTCTCTCCTCCTTTTCCTCTCTCTTTCTAAAATCAGTAAATTTTTTAAAAATGACTTGTTAAAAGTACTTTATTCTATACCCTTTATAAATGGCTTTATGATTTAATATACTTTTAAAAAATGCAATAGGATGAGATTATGCTATTATATTAAAAGTATGTTTCTGTTCCTTAGTTGTAAGTTCCCTTAATCGAATAAAGATCACAGTGAGAGAGAGAGAGAGAGAGAAGAAAGAAAGAAAAACATGTGCCCTGACCAGGTTTCTCAGTTGGGTGGACATTGTCCAGTAACACCAAAAGATTGAGGGTTTGATTCCTGTCACGGCAGAAACCTAGGTTGTGGATTCAATCCCCCATTGAGGCATGTTTAGGAGGCAACTGATCAATGTTTCTTTTCTTTTTTTTTAATATATTTTATTGATTATGCTATTACAGTTGTCCCATTTCCCCCCTTCATTCCCCTCCACCCTGCACACCCTTCTCCCACCCATATTCCCTCCTTTGGTTCATGTCCATGGGTCATAAGTTCTTTAGTTTCTACATTTCCCATACTATTTTTGCCCTCACCCTGTCTATTTTCTACCTACCATCTATGCTACTTATTCTCTGTACCTTTTGCCCCTCTCTCCTCCTCCCACTCTGCTGTTGACAACCCTCCATGTGATCTCCATTTCTGTGGTTCTGCTCCTGTTCTAGTTGTTTGCTTAGTTTGCTTTTGCTTTTGTTTTAGGTGTGGTTGTCAATAATTGTGAGTTCGCTGTCATTTTACTACACATGTCTTTTATCTTCTTTTTCTTAGATAAGTCCCTTTAACATTTCATATAATAAGGGGTTGGAGATGATGAACTCCTTTAACTTGATCTTATCTGAGAAGCCCTTTATCTGCCCTTCCATTCTAAATGAAAGCTTTGCTGGATAGAGCAATCTTGGATGTAGGTCCTTGCCTTTCATGACTTGGAATGCTTCTTTCCAGCCCCATCTTGCCTGCAAGGTCTCTTTTGAGAAATCAGCTGACAGTCTGATGAGAACTCCTTTGTAGGTCTCCTTCTCTCTTGCTGCTTTTAGGATTCTCTCCTTCATTTTAATCTTGGCTAATGTAATTATGATGTGCCTTGGTGTGTTCCTCCTTGGGTCCAACTTCTTTGGAACTCTCTGAGCTTCCTGGACTTCCTGGAAGTCTATTTCCTTTGCCAGATTGGGTAAGTTCTCCTTCATTATTTGTTCAAATGAGTTTTAAGTTTGTTGCTTTTCCTCTTCTCCTTCTGGTACCCCTATAATTTGGATGTTGGAACATTTAAAGATGTCCTGGAGGTTCCTAAGTCTCTCCTCATTTTTTTGAATTCTTGTTTCTTCGTTCTTTTCTGTTTGGTTGTTTCTTTCTTCCTTCTGGTCCACTCCATTTATTTGAATCCCAGTTTCCTTCCTATCACTATTGGTTCCCTGTGCATTTTCCTTCATTTTATTTAGCATAGCCTTAATTTTTTCATCTAGTTTGCAACCAAATTCAACCAATTCTGTGAGCATCCTGATCACCAGTGCTTTGAACTGTGCATCTGACAGGTTGGCTATCTCTTGGTTGCTTAGTTGTACTTACTGTGGAGCTTTGATCTGTTCTTCCATTTCAGCCATTTTTTGGTCTTGTCACGCCTGTTACATATGAGGGGAGGAGCCTTAGGTATTCACCAGGGCAGGTCAATCAGTCACTGAGTTGTGACGCTGTATGTGGGGTTGGGGTCCGAGAGGAAACAATAGCGCTTGTTCTGCTCTCTGTCGGACTTCAGTCCCTTCTGCTGCTTTCCCCAAGCAAACTGGGCCTTTCTGGTGCTGATTCCCATGTGGGTGGGCTTGTGCATATTCTAGGACCTTGTGGGTCTCTCCAAAAAACTCTCCTGTGAGGCTGGGAGTCTCTCCCTGTGCCTCAACTCCCACAGGTGTTTTCAGTGTTTGAGGCTTTATTTCCTGGTACTGGGGCCCTGGGTTGCATGGTCTGTCTCGCTCCCCACGTTTGCCTCGTTTGTCCACGCATGAATGTGGGACCACCCGGTCAACCAGCTGCCTTGCGTGCAGTGCCTTGCTTCACAATCACCACCTCGATGGGTCTGCCCATTGCCACCCCGCGCCTGCGGTCTGCCAGCCACCGCCTGAGCACCCAGGGTCCGCCTGCTGCGGTCTTGTGCAGCCGGGGTGCCTTATGTGCCCAGTGCCACCACTTTTTGTGCTTCGACCCCTCTCCTCCTGGCTGCCTGATTCCACTCTTCCTACCAGTCTGGATAAATGTGTCTATTTTAACTCCTTGGTTGTCCAACTTCCATACAGTTCAATTTTCTGTCAGTTCTGGTTGTTATTTTGTTTCTAAATTGTTGTTGTCCTTATTTTGGTTGTATGAGGAGAGACATTGTGTCTACCTACGCCTCCATCTTGGCCAGAAGTCCTGATCATTTTTCTCACATAAATTTCTCTTCCCCCCGTCCACCCCTTTCTCTCTTTCTCATCCTCCCTTCCTCTCTCTCTCTAAAAAAATCAATAAATATATCCTCAGGTGAGCATTAAAAAAAAAAGAAAAATATGTGTTTTTCAAAGAGAATTGAAGTATTTTCACTGTGTTACTTCCAAAGTTCTCTGCATGACACAGTTCACATGAACTATGAGTTCAAGGCACCCGAGTTGCTGCAGGAGCCTGGGTTCGGCTCTCATCACGCCGGGCCTTGGAAGGAGTCCTGCAGAAGACCAAGAGATGAAGCGACCAGGCCACGCCTACCTCCGGGCTGTCCAGACCTGGCTGTCACTCGGAACTTTCTGTCCAGGGATGTTGTTCTTTAGAGCGGCTTCAGCTCCTGTGTCCACCACAACATCAAACACCCTGTACGTCTGCAGGCCTAGGCAAGTGCCTGCCTCTGTGGGGAAACTTCAGAGCAGGGAAGCACAGCCTTTTGCTTGCCGAAGCTGCAACTTTGATACTTTCTGTCTGGGTTTCAGCCCCCAAATCATTAACATTTCCAGAGCTTGGAACTAGTTAAGAGGGGAGATGGAGTCAGAGAGTTGGAGGTCAAAATACCACCTTAGTTACAGACAAAGCCTAGTTCAGAGGATGTAGGTTCTCAGTAGAACTGGGCTGACTGACTCGCACTCTCACAGGTGGGGAAACAGAAGGAAGATGCTCATCTTCTTCCAAAGTCACCAACCAGGTGATTCGCTCTGCCTGCCACGTGGTGGTGCAGAAGGGGAAATGGTCTGAGGCAAAAATATACACAGACTCCTGGCAGCAGCCAATGAATGGCCTGACCGTCTGGTCAGAGGCACGAAAGAAAAGGATTGGAAGACTGGAGAGAGAAGGAGCACAGACATGTGGAAGGACATAGTGAGTGGGCACTGAGGGTAAGGACTTTTGTATCCTGTGTTTATGGCTGCCAGCAGCATCCACCACGGAAGTGCTGAACAAAGCAGACAAAAGTTCTCAGCTAGTTGATCTTAGCCAGCCTTTGTCAACCCTGGAACAGGCGCGATGGGCTCATGAACAGACTGGCCCTCATGGCAGGAGTAAAGACTATGTATTGACCCAAATCATAGACTTCTGCTTCCCATGGCCCGTTGAGCTATTGCTGCCTTGAAACGTCCAAACTGTCAGTAACATAAACCAAACTGTGGTCTTCTTATGGAACTATTCCTTAAAAAGATCAGTTTAAAGGTCCCTCCCATCCTGCAAGGGATGGATACCAGGTGCAGGATTGCCTTTCCTGCTCATAGAGCCACAGCCAGCACTGCCTTTGGGGGGCTTGATCTGCAGATATGAAATCCTACTCGATGTTGTCTCTAAACAGGGCATTCACTCCATAGGGAAGAAGATGTGGGAATGGGGGCATCACTCCATTTCTGGTTTGAGTGGTGTGGTCAGAAAACAACCTGGGTTTTCCATTTTTCACTTGGCATTACCTGAGTAATCACTGTGGAATTGTTACATTTTTTCTTTTATATACACTGTTGTTACTTGAACTGTATCACTTGCAAAATTCATATGTTAAAATAACACCTCTGAATGTGACTGCACTTGGAGAGTGTGCCTTTAAAAAGGTAATTAAGGTAAATGAGGTCGTCAGGGTGACCCTAATCCAGTGACTGGTGTCCTTATAAGAAGAGATCGGAGCACAGACGTGCACAGAGAAAAGGCCATGTGAAGAAGACACAGAGGGCAGACGGCATCTATAAGCCCAGGAGAGAGACTTCAGGGAAAAATTAACTCTGCCAAAACCTTGATCTGGGACTTCCAGCTCCCAGAACTGTGAGAAGATAAATTGCTGTCATTCGAGCCACCCAGTCTGTGGTATTTGTTGTGATGGCCCTAACGAACTAACTCACATGCTAAGTTAATAATAACTAACATTTACACAGGCATGTGCTGGAGGTTCAGTCAGTTTGGTTCCGGACCACTACAACAAAGCAAGAATCGCCATAGAGTCCGTCATCATCCTTTTGCTGGTGAAGGGTCTTGCCTTTAATTTGTAAAGAATAAAACATCTGTGGAGTGCAATGAAACAAGGTACGCCCGTAGTGTTTAATTTTACCATTTTCAAAGCTCTTTAGGTTACATACTTTAATTGAATGTATGACTCTATGAGGTGGTTGATAGGGTGTTATAATCTTTAGTTAGGAAATTGAGCACATGGGAATCCCTAAAGATCCCATAGTAAGTGACAAAATTAGGTCTTAAACCCAAGTATTTGAACTCCAACTCCTCTCTATCAAGTGGGACCTCCTCTGTTTAAAAATTGCCAGTGGCTGAATTTCTTTACTTAGGATGTCATACAACGTCCCTCTCATTCTGCAGTGCCCTAGCTTTCCTTCCCATCCACTCCCATTCACCCTCTTCAGCCCATGCTTTATCAATATGCAATCCCTCCCCACTCTTCTTGGGTCAAATACACCTTGCTCTCTCATGCTGTTTGTGAACTGTTTCTCCAGCTGAGATGCTTTTGCTCCTTTCAAATTACTGCACATGCCTCAAAACCAGCTTAAATAGCACCTTCTCTGTGAACCCTACCATGACTTTCTCTCCTCTGTGGCCCATATTTTGAAAAAGTTTCGTTTCTACAGTTGCACTCACCTCACTTGACTATAAGCAAATTAGCCGAGTGAAACAGCTGGGGTTTGGGAGCCAGGCAGACGCAGGGTCAGATCCTGATGGCCACGCTCCATTCAACCAAGTAGCTTTCACTGAGTATGAATTATATGAAATACACTGAGCCATGTTCCAGGAATACAAACATGACAAATCTATGCTCACTCTGAGAGATATTCAATCCTAACGCAATCTAATTGAGGATTCAGACAAACAGTAAATTAAAATTTAGAGAGATAAGTGCACTGCTAGAGATGTGCAGGGAGCATTAGGCAAGGCACTGACCCTTCTCTAGGTCAAAGAACACACTTTTAAAAAGATTTTATTTATTTATTTTTAGAGAGGGGGGAAGGGAAGGAGAAAGAGACAGAGACAAACATTGACATGTGAGAGAAACATCAATCGGTTGCCCCTTGCACGCACCCCTACTGGAGACTGGCCCTCAACCCAGGCATGTGGACTGACCTGGAATTGAGCCAGCGACCTTTCACTTTGCAGGATGACACTCAACTGAGCCATACCAGCCAGGGAAAGAAGGCTTTTTGGACAAGCAGGAATTAGATGAAGGCGGATAGAAAATTTTAGGCAGAGGAATTAAATGTACAAAGGAGAGTGAGAGAATGACACAGTAACTCTCTAAGCCTTGGTCTCCTCCTCTGCAAGTGGGGAGATGCACACCTACCTGTAGGGCCGGTGGTGAGGTTACATGTGCATCAGGTGCAAGTCATCTAGCGAAGTGCCTGACACTGAGTAAGTGGTCAAAACCTTGAGGCTATGATTATTATGACGCGATTATTTCTGTTTCTGTCTCTCCTATTTGACCATGGGGTTCCTCCAGGGCCAGGAACAGCCTCACTCACCTTTGTATCATTAACCTCCAACACTGTGCCTGGTACATGGGGAGGACTCAGTACATATTTGGTGAGTAAGCTAATGCATGCATAAAAACTCAGCATGTGTTTCAGGATCTCGTCTACTCTAAGACAAAAGTAAAAAGATTAAGAAAAGAACCAGCCCTGGCTGGTGTGGGCTCAGTGGACTGAGTGCCAGCCTATAAACCAAAGGGTCTCTGGTTTGATTCCCAGTCAGGGCACATGCCTGGGTTGTGGACCAGGTCCCCAGGGCGGGGCGGTGTGAGAGGCAACTACACATTGATGTTTCTCTCTCTTTCTCCTTCCCCTCCTCTCTCTCTAAAAATAAATAAATAAAATTTTAAGATAAAATTAAGAAAGAAAAGAAACCAAAAAATTGATAGCAGCCCTAAGACATTCTTCAAATTTTTCAAAAACTTTCCCTTTTAAAATGAATAGAACATGGGGGCTGTCCTTCCGGGATTTATCAGAAATTACCAAAGCTGCTCCCTTAAAGGAAGTCAAGAGAGCAACAGATCTAGAATGGATCGGTTTGGATATGAAAGAGGAGGAGTGAGTGCAGGTCAGACCAAGTATAAAGCCAAATCCCTGATCTTTTTCCCTTCAACAGTTATCAACACTTCATTACAGAGGGTTTAAAGATGTGCTTAACTGAGAAGTTGCCCCGTTATAGTAGGCGGGAAAACCAATGTCTCAGGAGCTCCCTCTTTTTCCCCTCGGCAAATTTTAAGGGAAGATCCTGGGAACAAGGCAAAAAGGTTGTTTTAATAAAGTTTATAAATACCATGTGTATAAATAGAAGCTTCCAGGTCTTTATTATAACTGTTGTTTTTAGTACCAAGAAAGGATTATAAGATAAATGGACATTAGTCTTCAAGGTCAGATTCTTTTGAAACAATCCCAAGCTATTAACTATGAGAGTAATTAAATTGTAATTGAAGCACATTTTAAAAAGCCTAACAAATCTGTGTCCAGTCATGCATTCCTGGAGGAGATGCTGTACTTCTAGGTTAATTTTTAAGATACTCTAGCTGTATATATAGCCTGAATTTATTCTCCAAATTACCAAATCCAGATTCTACTCACCACTATGCAATCTATTTTCCTGTTTATAGGCACATTCTGCCAAGCAGGTGGTCTATAGCTCGCAATTGACAACACTTACCAGCTGTTAAATCTACACATCGCTGTAATTTAAATGCTTAATTGCTCTCAGTGGACTCAGTATACAGTTCATAAACCCTTTCCTAATGGTTCCCGAACCTCTTTACCTACAGTAGATCATAGTGTCCCTTGGTAGAAAATGAAGTATCAGAATAATCTTGTATTTTTATAATGTTTATAATTATTTATTAGGGAAAAAGACACCTGAGTGTTTTTTTCAGAGTTAGTTTCAGATAGAAGTAAACAGATGTTCATTGCCAGGTGTCCTGCTAGTCCCTTAACATCCTTTTTGAAACTGGAACACAAGGATGTGACCTCCCTTTAAATTTATGGAGAGCCCAGGATGACCAGGGAGGATCAAGGAAATGTAAATACTTTGTGCACAATGACTGTATCATTACATACTCGTCCTGTGTCAATGGCATCAAAGGCAAAGAACAAAGGTGGTGTAAGTGCCGTGGTCTGGTGGGAGAGTCTGTGGAGGCTTCCCCCTTCTAGGTAGGTACTAGGCAGGGAGAAGTCTGTCTGCCTTCCCCCTTACCTAGTATACTGAATGTTGATTGTGAAAGAACTCATCTCATTCAGCTTCATTATTTTATGGATGAGGACACTGAGCCCCAGAAAGTTTAAGTGGTTTGCCCAGCTGGTGAGTGACAAGAGGGCAGGCCCTTGCCTCTTTGGGCAGCACCTTGACCAGCTGACCACTCATCCTCTCTTGTCCTCCAGTTTGTTGCCAGCAGTTGCAGCAAGTAAAGGGCAGAATATAAGTAGGCCTTTTTATACTCCTTGCACAAGATACAGAGAAGGATTTTTCTTAACCAATGATATCCAGACACTTTCTGCTTTAAGCCAAATCACATATGAAAATAGAGATTTAAACTAGGCTACATTATATACAAAGTGCTTCTTGACTTAATTTCAAAGGGTTCACTACTGGATTCCTTTAAATATATAGCTATAACTACCCTACTGAATTTTATTTTATTTTAAAAAAGATTTTATTTATTTATTTTTAGAGAAAGAGGAAAGGAGGGAGAAGTCGAGGGAGAGAAACATTGATCAGAGGCCTCTCATATACTCCCAACTGGGGACCTGGCCCACAACCCAGGCATGTGCCCTGACTGGGAATGGAACTGCTGACTTCTGGTTTGCAGGCGGGCACACAATCCACTGAGCCACACCAGCCTGGGGTCCCCCTACTGAATTTTAAACTTGGCTTATGCTAGCCTTAAGAACATATCTACTATGTAAATTAAAGTATTTATGCATTCAACTAATTAGCTAGTGTTTATAAAGTACCTAACATTGTGCAAGTGCTGTATGATTTTTAATAATAATAAGTACTATATAAACCTTGTTCCCTACTGATAAGGAGGTAGCATCTTAGTTGTGGGCACGGGGCAAACACAGTATACAATGAAGTGTTAAATGTACACTATGGAAAATTTGTAGGATATGGATAATAAAGAAAAAATCAAGTGAAAACTTTGTAAGACTTACACACTTCCTTACTAATCTTTTTCTTTGTGTGTGCAGTTTGGAATTATTTTTATTCAAAATGATTAAAATAAAAATATTTTAGCATTTAAATGACAAACTGGCATCTAGAAAACCTGAGTGTACACAATATAAATGAGGTTCTCTGTACCTACGGCTATGCTGTAACAAATGGATGATCACTAACCCAAATCCCTGTTGTCTTAAACAGCTATTCTGATTTGCTGTCACAGGTAGTCCTCTTCTTTTCAACTTTTTTTCTTCTTTAAGATACTTTCTTTTGAAGATGGATATACTAATCTTATTTGTATGACTTTCTGTTTACTCTTGGGCTAGCAAATGGAAACAGGTCAAAAGCAATATAAATGAAAAACTTTTGTCTTTTACTCCTTTAAAAATACTAGTCATTTGGGCAGGTTTGCAAAGGTTTTAATGCCCTCTAGTGGCCAATGATAGTAGTATTGTCCCTCTGCCTTTACTATCCTGCAATAACTTTGACAAAAACAATGAAAAATACTGTAATTCAAAACTACTGTTCAATGTTTTCTTTAAATAATAGAGGCCACACAGTGCAGTGGCTAACACACAATCTCTGGAGCTAGACTGCCTCAATCCAAATACCAGCTTTGCCACTTACTGGTTGTTTGAGGGTGGATAAGGGCCAATTAATCCTTCCGTGTCTCAGTTCCCTGTCTGTAAAATGGGAATAAAATAGTGTCCTCTTCATGACATTATTATGAGGATTAACAGATCTGTTATTACAGAGCACTTAGAATAGTGTCATTCACATAGTAAGAATAATAATAAATGTTTGTTAAATTATAACACAACAGTGCTGGTGAGGATGTGGAGAAAGGGGAACACTTTTGCACTGTTGACGGGAATGCAGACTGGTGCAGCCGCTGTGGAAAGCAGTATGGAGATCCCTCAAAAAATTAAAAATGGATCTGCCTTTGACCCAATGACCCCACTTCTAGGAATATATCAGAAGAAACCCTCCCCAAAACACATGAATCAAAAGAACGTAAGCACCACTATGTTCACTGCAGTGTTATTTACAATCGCCGAGATATGGAAGCAGCCCAAGTGTCCATCAATAGATGAGTGAATAAAACAACTATGGGACATTTATACAATGGAACACTACTCAGTCATTAAAAAAGAAGAAAGTTTTACCCTTTGTGACAGAGTGGATGGACCTGGAGAACATTATGCTAAGTGAAATAAGCCAGTTAGAGAAAGACAAACACCATATAATTCCACTCATGTGTGGAATCTAATGAACAAACTGAACTAACATGGAAAATGGGGACAGACTCATAGATGGAGAGCAGGATGACAGCTAGTGGTGGGAAGGAGGTTAGGGGTGGAGGGGTGGAGCAAAAAGGAAAAAGGACTTAGGGACACAAACAACAGTGTGGTGATTGAGGGGGTGAGGAGGGTATAAGGGAACTAAATGGTAATAGAAAAAAATACAATACCAAAAAAGAAAAGGAAAAAATAAAAATGTCTAGAATTCCAAAAAATAAAATAAAATAAATAATAAAATAAATTATAACAAATCACTATAAGATAATCTTATCTTTACATTTTTTTACAAAAATGAGAAAATTATTTACCTTCTCTGGGTGTAAGTTTACTTAATAATAAATAATTATGTGTCAGGAGATTTTAAAAATAGACTATTTATTTATTTATGTATTTATTTATTTTATTAAGATTTTTCTTTCAGCCTTTACTGATGTGGCTCAGTTGGCTAGGCATCATCCTGCAAAGTGAGAGGTTCCATTCCCTGTCAGGGCACATGCCTGGGCTGTGGGTTCCAGCCCCAGTCCAGCTGTGTGCCAGAGGCAACCAATCAATATTTCCCTCTTACATCTATGTTTCATTCCTTCTTTTTCTCCTTCCCTTCCCCTCTTTCTAGAAAAAGGGAAAAAAAAACCCCCGCTGTTCTTAGAGCACTTTTAAGCTCACAGCAGACTGACAGGAAGGCACAGGGATTTCCCTCACACCTCCTGACCCTGCACACGCATAGCCTCCCCCCCGACCAATGTTCCCCACCACACAGAACATTTTTTCAGTTGATGAGCTTCTTGACACACCGTTAGTACCCCAAACCCAGAGTTTATACATGGCTCACTCTTGCTGTCACATCTGTCAGTTTGGACAAATGTGTGATGATGTCATTACTACAGGATCGCACAGAGTATTTCCACTGCCCTAAAAGTCCCCTGTGACCCACCTGTTCATCTCCTCCCTCCCACAGACCCCTGGCAACCACGGATCTTTTGATGGCCTCCATAGTTTTGTCCTTTCCAGAATGTCACAGAGTTGGAATCATATAGTATATAGCCTTTTGAGACTGGCTTCTTTCATTTACTAATAAGCATTTAAAGTTCTTCCATATCTTTTATGCCTAGGCAGCTCATTTCATTTCTTTTTAACACCAAATAATATTACAAATAATGTTATGAGATATTTTATATTTCATATAAAGTTATGAAATATTCTATAATATTTTATAAGCCACAGTTTATTCATTTCCCCATTGAATGACATCATGGTTGCTTCTAAGTTTTGTCAATTATAAATGAAGCTGCTAAAAACACCCATGTGCATGTGTTTGTGTGGACACAGTTTTAACTCCTTTGGCTGAATACCAAGGGCCGTGATAGTTGGATCCTGTAAGCGTATGTTTCATTTTGTAAGAAACCTTCAGCGGTCTCCCAAAGCGGCTGTACCATTTTACATCCTCACCAGCAACAAATGAGAGGTCCTATTGTTCTACATCCTTGTCAGCATTTGGGGTTGTCAATGTTCCAGGTTTTGGCCATTCTAACAGGCGTGTGTTATTTCATGGTCGTTTTAATTTGCATTTCCCTGATAAAATATGATGTGGAGCATCTGTTCCTCTTTTTAAACACTTTATTTTTAAAATATTATTTATTTATTTATTTTTAGAGAGATGGGAAGGAAGAGAGAAAGACAGGGAGAGAAACAACAATGTGTGAGAGATACATGGTTGCCTCTTGCACAGCCCCGACTGGTGACTTGGCCGGCGACCCAGGCATGTGCCCTGACTGGGAATTGAACCAGCAGCTCTTTGGTTCACAGGCTGGTGCTCAGTCCACTGAGCCACACCAGCCAGGGCTCATCTTTTCATCTGCATATCCTCTTCAGTTAGGTGTGACTTTATTTTTTAGAACAGTTTTAGATTTACAGAAAAATTGAGAAGATGGTACATAGAATTCCCAGATAGCCCACACCCACTTTCTCCTATTATTATCTTCTTACATTAGTATGGTACCTTTGTTACAGTCTGTGAACAAATATTGATATGTTATTATTAACTGAAGTTCATTGTTTATTCTATTGCCCTAGTTTTTACCTAATGTCCTTCTGCTATTCCAGAATCCCACCCAGGATGCACATTATACGCAGGGCTCCCAGGCTCCTCTTGACTGACAGTTTCTCAGGCTTGCTTGTTTTGACAAGACTGACAGTTTTGAGGAATACTGATCAAGTATTTTGCAGAATGTCCCTCAGCTGGAATCTGATGTTTTCTACTTGATGAGATTGTAGTTACGGGTTTGGGAGAGGAAGATTCCAGAGGTAAGGTGCCATTTTGATCCTATATTATCATCATTTATGATGGTTGATATTGACCTCAATGACCTGGCTGATGTAGTTTTTGTCAGGCTTCTTCAGTGTAAGGTTATTCTATTTTCCCCCTTTCCGTCATATTTGGAGGGCAGTCACGAGGCACAGCCCACACTTGTAGAGTGGGGGTTTATGCTTCCTCTCCTTGAGTCAGAGTGTCTTTATAAATTACCTGCAGTTCTCCTGCATGGACAATTTGTCTCTTCTTCTATATTTACTAGTTTATTCAACCATTCATTTAAATAGGCATTGACTCATAGATATTTATTTTTATGCTTTGGATCATTATCAAATATTACTTTTATTCTTATTATTTTTGTCCAAATTGTCTCACGTTTTCCTTTTTTATATACCCATCAATATAATTGTTTAATCACATTTTTACAAGATGATCCAGGCTCATCTTATATATTTTCCGCCCCAGTCCTAGAATCAGCCATTTCTCCAAAAAGCCCTAGTTCCTTTTATTGAAGAATGATATTAGGAACCAAGATCTGGATACTAGGTGTGTTCATGCTAAGGGTGACATTTCTTTTAGGACCTCTGAGTAACAGAAATATCCAGAAATATATGGGTGTATACACCCAGAAACATGTAGGTGTATACTAATTGGTATATAGACACATCTATAAATATTTCTCCATGTAACCGTGTATCTACATAAAGCTAAACAAGAGTTCTTACTGATGTCTCCAACTTGAATTCATGACGTCATGGATTAGTCTAGCCTCCTCCCCTTCCTTACCTGTATGAAAATTCTCACTGTAACAGTGAGACACGCAGCTCCCGCCATCCTCTACCCATGTACTCAATTGTTCAGTTCCAGTGCACATGCGGAGCAGTATCATAACTGATGAGCCAAACCTCCAAGAGACAACTTGATAAACTAGAGTCCTTCTATGCAACTTCTTTTGTCTTTTAGTCAGTCTTACAGATTCCGCTCACTTCCAGTTTTGCTTAAGATCAACACCTTTCCTCCTACATCCTTCAGGGAGGGTGTTTCATACATTTTTAATACAGTTAGATATTTCTGTCATGGTCTGCTTTTCCTTCCTGGAATTCTCTGACCTCTGAAATGATTTTTTTTTAAATTTTCATATATTAAGGTTCACTCTCTGTGTTGTATAGTTCTATAGGTTTTGATAAATGCATAATGTCATGTATCATTAAAGTATTATACAGAATAGTTTCACCTCTTTAAATGGCAACTGTACTTCACCTTCCCACCCCTCCACCCCTCCACCCTGGCAACCACTGTTTTTATTATCTCTATAGTTTTGCCTTTTCCTGAATGTCATATAATTGAAGTCACACGGCATGTAACCATTTCAGACTGGCTTATTTCACTTACAAATATGCATTTAAGATTCCTCCCTATCTTTTCATGGTTTGGTACCTCATTTCTTTTTATCTATGAATAATATCCATTGGAAGGATGTACAATATGTCCAGTCAGGCAATTCTTTTTTTTTTTTTAAAGATTGTATTTATTTATTTTTAGAGAGGGAAGGGAGGGAGAGAGAGAGAGAGAGAGAGAAACATCAATGTGCAGTTGCTGGGAGACATGGCCTGCAACCTAGGCATGTGCCCTGACTGGGAATCGAACCTGCGATGCCTGGTACGCAGCCCGCGCTCAATCCACTGAGCTACACCAGCCAGGGCCCAGTCAGGCAATTCTTTAATAATTGAACATGCAGAGGCAGAGAAGAAGTCACCCATACCTGAGAAAAGTTTACTGTCTTTGGTGTTGGTAGCACATAAATAAATTACAGCATGATAACAAAGTGCTATATTACATGTATAATCAAAGTGCTGTGGGTATCCATCGAAGAAAATGAATGTCTCTGTGGGAACGTGATGAGGTATTGGTACAGAGGAAAGCTGGCGTTTGTCTTGGGCCTTGAAAAAAAAGTAGGCTTTTGAGAGTAAGAAAGAAGAAGGAAGATGATAGATAGAAATGAACCTGCCACCAAGAATTGCAAGAAGGTGAGGGGTACTGTCTCCATTCTGGATAACAAATACATTTTTCTAATCTGTATACCTAATGTCAGCATTGGATTTGCAGGTTGGGAGGAAGAGGTTCTGTGGTGCCCCTCCACATGGATAATAGCAATGACAACGGCTCCCTCTTATTCAGCACCTACTACCACGTGCCAGGCAGCGCTATGCACTCACACCTAGTTCGCCCTCACAGAAATGGACTCGTGTGTGTGAGACACATACATGCAAAGATACAAAAGGATCCATCACTCTTCCTGTTGGAAGCTGATGCTGCTGATGGTGACTGCTATTTACGTGTGTGGGGGTGACCGCAGGGACATTGTCTTATATGTGTAAAGAAAGACCATGCTTTAAGGTCTAGCTGCAGCTGCCACTTTCACCCCTTCCTCACCCCAGCTCATCTTCTCCAGCCTCAAGGCTTTTTTTTTTTAAGCCATCTCATCTCATTACCAGTTGCTGCACCCATGGGCATGGCCACCTCCTCTGTCTTACCCAGGGATCAGGCTCCAGGAGCACCTTGTTTTGTTCCTCACCTCTAAGACTCCACATTCACCCAAACAATGCCAGAAACTTGTATCAGGATTGGAGGACACCAAGC
This sequence comes from Tonatia bakeri, assembly GCA_004024845.1. Taxonomy (NCBI): domain Eukaryota; kingdom Metazoa; phylum Chordata; class Mammalia; order Chiroptera; family Phyllostomidae; genus Tonatia; species Tonatia bakeri. The sequence continues at coordinate 10,762 of PVIA01012087.1, read as the reverse complement.
TTTGTTTTTATGGAAGTTGCAAAACGAGGTCAAGTTTCTCTTGACTCATTTTGGAAAAAGTTGCTGCTTTTTCCTAAATACAATCAAAGCAAATCTGTTGATGCGTATTTAGGCCGCTTGCTTCCTGCTCAAAGAGTTTGGAATGAAGCTCTCCTCCCTCATGTTGGCTATAATATTTGGCACGGCCTTGAGATTGGGCCAACACTCCACGGAGGCCAACAGAACGGCACTGTTGTGGGACAGAGTTCTCTACAGTGAAGAGCTATAGAAATGCGGGAACTGGAAGAGTAAGAGCTGTCTCAGTTCTCTCTTTGATCACCATGACTTTTGGCACTGGCAGATGGCATGGCAATTTGTACCAAAAAACAAATGACCAGTTATAGATAGTCTTTGATGAAGGCTTGGCAACCCTATTGACACTGCAGAACTTTTTCATGTTTCAGCCAGTGCAATCCGCCGGGGAATGTGTACTGAGGAGCATATCACACAGCTAAAAATAAAGCAGCGGTTCATTTGACACCCACCACTAGATGACAAAAAAGGAACCTACCAAGTGACTCATAATTATTATTTCCAACATTTCAAATTCTGATAATTGAGTTTCCTGTGTTCATTTCCTAAGACGTAAATGTTTCCAAAAACTAAACTCGAATTTCTTGTAGAATAAAATTTCAAGATCTAAAGAGTTCTGGGTAGTCACAGTTGCGCAAAAATAAACATATGTCCTTATCTACACTTGGTTAGGTAACATCTAGATTATGGTCCCTGTAATTTTATCAGTATTGTAATCGTGCCTTTCCCTTTAGTTAAAAAGTTACTTTAGTCAACTTAAATTTGACTAGAAGTAGTTGTGTATACAGCCAGTTCTGCCACTGGACCGAAGCATCCTGAGAGCAGGTGTGCGTTTCAAGTGTCCTCATACCCCCCCACCCCATGCAGCAGAGGCTTCCAGTCATCCTCCAATAGCCACGGTACTGCTCCCCCCAGGTTCAGGTGGGTTATGCGGCCACTCAGAATAAAACCCGCATTTCTCAGCCTGCCTTACAGATAGGTGCTGTCCAGGAACTAATTTCAGACAAATGATATGCAAGCATAAGTGTTATACAGCAGCCTCCAGGGACCTTCTTTAATCTAGCTTTCCTCTCTGTTCCTTCCTTCGTCCTGCTGGCTGGTTGGAGGGTCTGATGAGCAGAGGTGAGCAGCTATGAACCGCTCCTAGAAGAAAGGCCAGGCCTGGCAGAGCCACTTCATGGAGCAAAACCACCACTCTGGTTCTGGCCTGCCTCACCCTGAACTTTTATGTGGGATAAACTTTGGTCTTGTTCAAGACACTGTCACTTGCAATGGAACATAACTCTAATCAATAAATACTAAAATCTCTTTGGAGCAGATTATAGAATAACACAAGTTTGTTGAATAAATATTGCAAATATTGGGGTATGCTTTATTTTTGTTGGCCCGGAAGTTCATGGGTAGAAACAGGAAAACAGTGAGGTTATCCCAAGGTCAGCAGAAAATGAGATTAAGGAGCTCGGGCAACCCCGAGACTAGCAATTGCCAGACAAATAAGAAATAAGGAAGCTAAGGCTCAGTGAAAGAAGACGTGACTTAGGCTGGGGCAGGTGGAGCTAAGAGGATTTTAGGAACATCTGTCTCCAGCCTGGAGGGTAATGAGCACAGAGGTCAGGGTCTGTCAGAGGTTCTCAACTGGGGGCAATTCTGCTCCTTGGGGTGTAACAGGGTGCAGCCAAGGGGGCGGCAAATAGTGATTTGTATTGGGGTCCAGAACTCCGTGTCCAGGAAATATTAGAAAAAAAATATATATGTAGGATATCCTTACCCTCACAAGTCTGAGCTGGGGGATGGGATGCATGGAGCAGTGCCATTGAGAGTTGTTTTGAATAGCAACAGCTTTGCAGCTAGCTAACCTCTAGAATGATCATTTAACATACCTATAACCTTTAACTGGTTTCATGGATATGTTAAACAGCTGTGGTCTTGCTTTGAGCCAGGGGGATGGGAGTGACTTCAACAGAGGATGTAACTGGGAGACAACTCCCCCTGGTTACAGAGCCTGGGTGAGAGCTTGGAGAAGATTGGCTCCACACCACAGGGCCACACCTGCCCAAACTTACTATGGCACCCTGGGAAAGCTGGAAGAATACAGGAATGCTGGCAGCTGTGGCCAATTGTGGGAGGAGTAGGAAATGGCCTGCAGAGGAAGATTGGCACTGTGATTTAAACCCAGGCATGGGAACCATGCAGTGTCCTTTTGGGACCATGTGGCTGGGGCAGAGAACCACAGGATTCTATTTCCTTTTTTCTGAGATATGGTACTCCAGACTGGGCAGAGGGGAAAGGAAGGACTGTGTGTTTGTGGGTATTCTAAAGGACTTTGGGATTTCAGTGAAGACATTATATTATTACTCTTAAGTTTGTATAACTCTTTAAATAAATAATCCCTTTCCTTTTCACCAATCTCTGGCATTGAGAGACGTTCTTTCCCTGGCAAGGCAAACCTAGTATAGGGTGGGGGCCCCCTGGAGCATAGGGGTGGGTCCATTTGGTAACAGTATATCATTCCCTGCTCCCCTGACCACCACCCCTCCTCCCAGGTCTGTTCTGTAACAGGGAAATGTTGGCAATGTCTGGGAACATTTCTGGCTATTACAGCTGGTTGGGGGAGGGTGATGCTGTGGGCATCTAGTGTGTAGATGCCAGGGATGCTGCTAAAAATTCTACTGTGCACAGCACAGCCCCTATAGCAAAGAATTATATGGCCCAAAATGTCGGCAGTGTTGGAAGAAACCCTGGTCGAGCTGACTATAGTTCCCCGGGTTGGGCCCCAAACCCCAGTTACTCTTGGAATTCAGGCCAGAGGTAATATGGATCATTTTGCCAACCTGGATGACAGCTCAGGAACAGACAATCAAGATTTTCATGGTCAGCATCATTAAGCAGACTTTGTGACTAAGCTGAGTACCTACAAATTGTTCCCAGAATAATAAATAGCTTATACCTCAAAGTTCTTCCCACAACACAAAGATACTTGCGCCCTACCTAAGGCTGAGACTGTGACACGTTCACAAGCCATTAATGAGACTGTGGTACATAAAACAGATATATATTGAAGTTCTAATATCAGATAGAGAAGGCCCCTCCCATTCCAAAATGGGGAGAGGAATAAAATTCACAAGCGGCGTCTCCTTTTGATGTACATCATCTGTGAACTACATGCGCGGAGCCACCCCCACGTTCCCAGGGCCAGGGCTTGTGCAGCAGGGCCACGCCAGGGCGGCTGAGAGGACAGATCTGTTCTCGATTCTACAGTTGACTTGCCCTTTGAACTGAAGTAACCTTCTGACTCTTCCAGGTGCCAGCTTTCCTTACAGTGTGAAGGTCAAAATTATCATCAGCGGGAGAGGCGGTTCAAGGGAAAGAGAGGAAGAGCGAGTCAACGGAGCTGCTGGGGTTGCTAGGCCCTGCGTGCACCATTGGGCTCACGTGAACCTCAGACCGTCTCTGTTGGCTCTGGGATGATGCTACTGTGGAAATAGCCCCCTAGCTATGGTTCCGCATCTATGTAACACATATACACGTGTTTTTCACAGTAATTAGATCATAGTAACTACTTTTGTTTCTCAAAAAACAGCTCTGCCCAATTGCATTAAATATTAATGGAACACTTACACACAAAACCCTGTGCTTGGTATTTATTATGAGGCTCCTGCCTACAAAAGGCTTTCCTTCCAATGGGGAAGCATTCACTCACACAGATAAACTACAATACGAGGTGGTATGTGACTATTTCTATGGACTGAAGTTTTAAATCGGGGTAATAAACTAATTTCAAGGACAAGTCACCAACTGGCAGATATCTCAGATTCCTAGGGAGATGAGGGGTGTGTGCGGGAGACACTGAGACCCTGGAGAAAAGGGCAGAAAGAGAAGATGAAAGACTCTGAAGACAAATTTCACCTGCTTCATAATTTTGTCTAATGGCAGCTCCGCCTATAACATTCGAACTGGGGTTTGTAATAGGTCTTTACTGTTATACTTCCAGTATTCTGCCTTAATGAGATACGTTCCTGGGTGTACCAGGCATTACACGGGCACTTACTAACAGATGAGCAGAAGTGTCACCAAAGTTTTCAGGAAATTATGGAAGAAAATCTTTTTTAAAAATTTTATTTTAATCATCGTTCAAGTATAGTTTTCTGCCCTTTACTCCCATTCCAGCCCCCCGTCCCTCCCCTCTTTCCTCCCATTTCCACCCCCCCCATTAGTTTTTGTCCATGTGTCCTTTATAATTCTTCCTGTTAAACTCTTCCCACTCTCCCGGAAGAAAATCTTAACATTGAGAAAAATATACCCACTGACTTCTTTTCTGTGATTGAAAAAGATGCATTCTCTTTCATTTTCACTCTTGATGGTAGGTGTTTTGAGAACCCCAGGGCCGGCACCAGCGTCAGCACAGGTGTGGGAGTCAGACCACGGTACTCTCGGCTCTGGTCTGCGGCGAGGTGTGGTGAGGGCACTGGCGCAGAGAAGGGAGGAATGCAAGGAAGCCGCCCTACTCAAAAACATCACCCCATTAAATCCTACCAGGAAAGTCAACAATTCAATCTCTTAAAAGAAATTTAGATATAATTCAAGTATCATAATATTCACTGTTCAAAAATGTACAATTCAGTGGCTTTTTAGTATATTTACAAGATTGCACAACCATTGCTAGTTTCATCACCCCCCCAAAAAATCCTGAACCATTAGCAGCCCCTGTACCTTTCCCCTCCCCTCAGCCCCTAATCTGTTTTAACCAACTATGGGTTTGCTTATTTCTGGACATTTGATTTAAATGGAATCGTACAATATGTGGTCTTCTGTGACTGGCATCTTTCAGTCAGCATTATGTTTTAAGGTTCATCCATGCTGTAGCATTTATCAGGACTTCATTACTTTTTCATGGCCAAATAACATCCTGATGTGTAGATATACCAAACTTTAAAATCCATTCATCGGGTGATGGGTATTTAAGTTGCTTCCACGTTCTGGACCTTGAGAGCTTGTTTGGAGGTTATAGGAGGGGAGCACAGCTACTCCTATATCCTTGACCAAAGGCCAGTCCTCTCCTCTAGTTGGGAAGGTCGCCCTCTTCCACTGGTTGTGGCAGCTTCAGGAGGGACACACTCGTGGATCGTGGATCGATGAGGGAGGACGGGGACGCCCGCCTAGCCAGCCGGATCAGCCAAATCAACCCTGGCGATCGACAGGGTGACAGGTCGCAGCCAGATCGCCCTCTCATCTTTAGTGCTTCCACTTTATGGTTGTTATGAATAATGCTGCTGTGAACATTTGTGTCCAAGTTTTGGCGTGGACATAGTTTTTCAATTCTCTTGGTTATACACCCAGGAATAGAATTGCTTGGTTATAAAAAAAATGGGTTGCACTTAAGGTCAAGCCTCAAGGGAAGCTTTCTTTTTTTAAATAGACTTTATATTTTTTTAGAGCAATCTTAGATTCAAAGCAAAACTAATGATTTTTCACACAGCAATTTCTCTTTACACCTCTTGTCCTCACACATGCACAGCCCCCCTCCTTGTCAACAGGGGGAAGCTTTTAAATTGTCCATGTCTCAATGTGAATTGCTTCCAGTAACAAATCAGATTACTTTCTCCTGGCACCTTGGAGAGGAATTTTATTTAGGAAGCAGGGGTTGGGAAAAGCATGATTTTAGAACTCAGGGCATTGTAGGGAAAGGCATTTGCGTTAGAACTCATCTTAACAGAAACTCCCCATCCTAAGCTCTCATAGCTTTGCTGATAGACAAAAACTGATTTTCTTCCCTAAACTCCAAGCCAAAAATTCCTGAGCAGGGATGCTAGTTCACTTGACTAGGCTATGAAAAAGTCTGGCCAGGGTATAAAATATTCTGGTTGACCCAGTTTTGGTCATACATATAGAACGATACTCATCAAATTCAAAATAGTGGTTACCTCTGGGAACCAGGAGGGATAACATTCAAAAGGGAGTTTAACTTTAATTTAAAATGCTTTGAATATGGCCCTGACTGGTGTGGCTCAGTGGGTTGGGTATTGTCCCACAAAAGGAAAGGTTGTCAGTTCAATTCCCTGCCAGGGCACCTGCCTGGGTTGTGGACCAGGTCCCCAGTAGGGGGCGTGCAAGAGGCAACTCATCAGTGTTTCTGTCTCCCTTTCTTTCTCCCTCCTTTCCCCTTTCTCTAATAAATAAATAAATATCTTTAAAATAAAATACTTTGAATATATATACTTTTTAAATATATATACATATTAGAGACAGAAACAGAGAGAAATATGTTTTAAAATAGTATAAACATGAGAAAAGGCTGGAAGCAATGATTTTGAATGGTAGAAAGATTATTTTCCTTTTTATTCTTTTATTAATTTTCAACTCACCCTCACTAAATAAAACATCATATAAAAACAGAATTCATCATAAAAATGGAAGAATTAAACTATTGCTAATAAGACTTTTACTGAAATAAGCTGATGGGATTGTTTAGCCACTATTTTCTGCATTGCCAAACTCGCATCCTTACATTTTTAGTTCCTAGGCTTAGGATTTATCTTTTTTTTTCTTTTTTAAACATTTTCTTTTTAACATAGTGTGGATGTTCCGAAAATCTGTAGAAAGTTGTGAGTGTGTCCTTGGGCCATGTCTCTACTTTCCAGAGTCATTTTAGATTCAGAACTGATTACATATTATCTCTAACCAACAAAGTGATTCAGTTCTTTGAAAAAGTAGAATTTTAATGTCTCTTTCTATTACTATCTCACATTTTTAATACCCACAAAGTCTATGGTAAAACTTATTTGATCACAAGACTTTGCTGGTTTCAGCAGATGCCTGGCACCCCTTTTTGGAACTCGGAATTCCAGCAACTACACGGCTGATACTGTCTGAGTTACAGAATTATCCAGGGCAAGGATTACGTCTGCCTTGTTTATTGTTATACATTCCCCCAGTTCCTAGCACAATAATTAGGAAGCACAGAAAGTGCTCAGTAAATGTTCAATAAATAAATGGATTTGAAGCATTTAAAAATTCTTACTTACCATATGTATTGCTTAATTTAAGATTTGGTTTACTTTATCTCCAGTTGAGAGCCTCTGATAACATGCATAATAAAGCAGTATGAAAGGGGAGACTGGACTGATCAGATGTGGGTCTCAAGCCCCCTGGGGTTGAGGGGAGGAAACATTAGGCCAGAGTGGAAGAGGAAGGGGGGTGAGGTCACAGGGAAACAAAATCAGTAGTGTCCACATGGTAGCCCATGAACACATCGTCAACTATTCGATCGCATTAGAAATTTCAGGAAAAAAAAACTCCAACAACTTAAAATCATAAAGGAGGAAATGCTAGGTATTATGGTGAGGGGCAGAGGGGGTTGGAGGGGCAGAGGGAAGGCCAGCATGAGTGCGGTGAGAGCACGTGGAGACGAGGACAGTGAGGGGGGTCAGGCGGCAGAGCCAGCAGGTGCAGCAGGCGGGGGTACAGAGCTGGGTTTCCTTCTCGGTGTGGTAGAAGTGCCACGACCCATTTATGTTTTTACAAGATCACTCTGGCAGCCGTGTGGAGGACGAACATGAAGAGCCAGCAAGAATAAAAGTCTGGAAACCATTTAAGAGGTTATTTCAGTCATGTAGGCAAACGATGCTCATGGCTAGGACCATGGTGATAGCAGGCAAGGGAGTGAGATGTGTTAGATTAACTAGACATTCAGTCACTATTTACACAATTAGTGTAATTGGGATTTGTGGTACAAAAGAGACGAAAAGGCAACTAGGTGTGGTCTGGGAGGTGAGAGAGCTGTCTAGTAAGGGTTTTTTGTTTTGTTTTTTTTTAGCAAATGACATCAAGCTGGGACTTGAAGGATGCGGGAAGAGGGAGAGGGACACAGGTGGGAAGGCTTTGAGGCTAGGCAGAGCACAGCTCACTGCAGAAACTGAAAGAAGGCTGGTGTGGCTGGAGTAGGGAATGAGGAGCAGTTATGTGAGATGAAGCTGGTGTGTCAGCAGGAGGCAGGTCTTAGAGGGTCTTCTCAGCCTTATATGACTTATAAAAACTGTGGAGCACTAGGATGCTGTAAAGGAATTTTAAGCCTTAGAGGAACATTACTTGTTCCCTCACTTAACATGTATTTATCAACCATCATCTCTGTGACTGTTACCTACATAAAATTCATAGTTTAGAAAAAGTATTTTGATTGCAATATGGAAAATGAGTAAGAGGCAGTAAGAGTGAGTGCAGAGGAATAGAGGGTGGGTTTCTGAAGTAGAGAGTGGGGGATGGTGGTGGTTTGAACCATGGAGGTGGCAGTGGGCATAGAGGGAGGTAGGTGGATGATGTGGAGATTGGCAGGTTCGGGGGAGCAGGGGTGTGCGAGAGGCTCAGAGATTGGGCACTGCACAATAGGCATTGGCAGATGGGGGTCAGCAGAGGGTTGGAACATTTTATCAGATTCCAAGGCACACCTACATATTCCCCTGCTTCTTATTCTGTTAATATCTTAGAGTGTACTTAGAGGACTGTGATAAAGCTTACAGAAAGATTAGCAGACAACAGATGGCTTACTTAGGATACTTCTAAGTGAGCTTCTTTACAAAGGGTTACTTATAAAGACATGGGCAGGGTGGAAGGGAACCACAAACGGTAACCTTAGGCCCCAACTAGAGGTGATAAGGGGAGAGAGCTTTCGCCAGACCCAGAAGGAGGAAGTCATATAATCTTTGGTCAAGGGATTTGGACAGGGCAGAAGTGGAGGGAGTAGAAATTCCCCCTGACTCACTTTCCTCCCTCTCATCTGTCCACTACCTGGGATCCCCCTTGGTCAACTGCAGCCAGAAGCCAGAGGGCCTGGATAGGCTGTGGTGTGTTCAGGTCAGGCTCCGGGCAGTGCAAGGTGAAGGACAGAGAGAGTGGACCTGGAGGGGCAAACAAAAGTCCTTGCTGGAACTCAGCCAATCAAATTAACAATTCAAATTCTCACCCCTTAGCCTGCGCTGAAAAAAGATTTCAAACATTTTAAATGGGAAACAAAAATGGAAGACGTGAAATGTTTTCAACTGTTGGAGGAAGTCCCTCCACCCAGCCTTATCAGGATATTTAGTTGTAAATTCTGGTGAAAATAACCTTTGGGATCTGTAGCTTTTGCAAATCTTTTAGCAAGGTCTTCTAAAATACAGTTTGAGAAGTAAAGAGTTTTATAGTGAAGTTCAAAGGAATTCACTGTGCATCCTGCCCAAGTGTGTGGGTTGTTTTCGGCAACCCAGGCAACCCAGGCAACCCTTACAGTTAAAAGGTATCGGGACCAGGGAATCCTGGCTGGAGAACAAAATTACTCTGTGGCATCATGAATCTGAGCTGCCCGGGCTTTCTGCCTTTGTTTTCCCTATTACCCAAGTTACTGAAAATATGTTTTTCTAAGCATATTGTCCTTTTAAAATCTATGACAAATCATGGAAAAGTCATCATTCTTGCTTAAACTTCAGCTGCTCAGCACATTTTCCATCTATGACCTAGTGAAAAAGGTAAGCCACGTATCTTATTTCTTTGCCCTCCAGATTGTTATGATCCTGGAACAGGCTTCTAATATTTGTCTTAATGGCTCCGGTTTCCACTGCAAGTCAACAATGATTATTTGTGGTCTGACAGTTCCCTTGGCATTGCACCAAAAAACAGAAGCAAGAAAGCACATTCTGAGCCAGCGAGGTTTGACATCTAGGCCAGACATTAAGCTGTGAATCCACATTTGCTTCTCTTCTGCACACCCCTCTCCCGTGAGTAAAAATGTCCTCTGGCAGGTTCTTCAGTTTCCTACCTCCAGAGAGCTATTTGAGCCCAGCAATTCCCCAAAATGTCACAGGATTTTCAAGTCAGTGTAAATGTTGACCTGTTTTCTTAAGTAGAATATTTGTTTCCAAGTTAAAAGAAATGAAGTATATATTTTTCTCTGCTTAGAACTTTGGTTAGCCACTATTGCCTTGAGGCAGAACTGCAGCCTGAGATTAGTAATGTAGAGTGGTCAACGGTAGGCTGAGAGATGCTTACAAAGGCAGTGGAGAGCTATCTGGGCTCTCCCTGACTCTTCCTCCTCCAGCTCAGTCTCTGTCGCCCCTTCCCCACCTGGAACAGTCCCTCCCTTGAGAAAGACAAGAAGGAGAGGTGGGAGAGTGGAAGGCTGCATAAAGAACTTGGGGAAGCTTGGTTTCTGAATACTTTAAAAATCAGTGTTCAATAACAGCCCCCAAAAAAAATTTTTATTCTTTATTTTATTGATTATGCTATTACAATTGGCCCATTTTCCCCCTTCACTCCTCACCACCCTGCCCATCCCCTCCCACCCTCATTCCCCCCTTTAGTTCATGTCCATGTGTCATAAGTTCTTTAGTGTCTACATGTCCCATACTATTCTTACCCTCCCCCTGTCTATTTTCTATCTACTGTCTATGCTACTTATTCTCTATATCTTTTCTCCCTCCTTCCTCCTCCTACTTCCCTGTTGCTAACCCTACATTTGATGACTTTTTTTTACTGTTCATATTTTTAATCTTCTTTTTCTTAGGTAAGTCCCTTTAACATTTCATATAGTAAGGGCTTGGTGATGATGAACTCTTTTAACTTGGCCTTGTCTGAGAAGCACTTTATCTGCCCTTCCATTCTAAATGAAAGCTTTGCTGGATAGAGCAATCCGGGATGTAGGCCCTTGCTTTTCATGACTTGG
>PVIA01012086.1:0-40082 GCA_004024845.1 Tonatia bakeri | reverse complement strand
GGCTCCCTTTTATGTTACTTCCTGTTTCTCCCTTGTTGCTTTTAAGATTCTCTCTTGTCTTGGTATTTTGCCATTTTAATTATGATATGTCTTGAAGTGGGCCTCTTTGTGTTCCTCTTGATTGGGACTCTCTGTGTTTCCTGGATTTGTGTGACTTTTTCTCTCATCAAATTAGGGAAGTTTTCCATCATTACTTTTTTAAATGGGTTTTCTATCCCTTGCTCTTCTTCTTCTCCTGGCATCCCTATTATACAGATATTATTATGTTTCATATTGTCTTGCGTTTCTCTTAATCCCTCTTCATTGTTTCTGAGCCTCTTTTCCTTTGCTTGCTCTTTCTAGGTGTGTTTTTTTTTTTCTACTTTGTCCTCTAGCTTTCTGATTCGATCTTCTGCTTCATCAATCCTGCTTTTCATTCCTTCTACTGTGTTCTTCAGTTCAAAAATTGTGTTCTTCATTTCCTCTTGGCCCCTGTTGATACTTTCTATTTCCATTTTCATGCTGATATAGTTTCCAGTGAGTTCGTTGTAGCTTCTCTGTAGTTTCTGGTAGGTCATTGTGTGATCATTGAGCTTCTTGATAATCATTGCTTTGAACTCAATATCTGGTAGTTGAGTTGCCTCTATTTCATTTAGCATTCTTTTTGAAACTTCCTCCTTTCCTTTCATTTGGGGATTTTTTCTTAGTCTTCTCATTGTTCCTGAGACTCTTCTTGTTAACCTCAGCTTCTTAAATTGATTTTTTCTGGTTCCCTGTGTTTATGGTGCGAACTTCTGTAATAGAATAACTGTGAGACTCAGTGGTGCAGTCTCCTTCGGGTATCCTGGTGTTCACAGCTTCCCCCTACTCTTTTTTTGTGATCAGTTGGAAGAGTAAGGCAAATTGGTTTAAGACAGCAGACAGTATTCTATGATATTTACAGTAGCAGCCAGTAGAGAAGAGATAGGAGATCCTTTGGCTACATATAGTGTTAACTGTGATCTTGTACCCCACTAGCCACATTTTAGAAAGGATGGAAAGAAAAGACTCTTTTTTTAAAAGATTTTATTTATTTATTTTTAGAGAGGGAAGGGAGGGGAGGGAGGGAGAGAGAGAGAGAGAGAGAGAGAGAGAGAGAGAGATATGTGCATTTGCTGGGGGCCGTGGCCTGCAAACCAGGCATGTGCCCTGACTGGGAATCAAACCTGGGATGCTTTGGTTCGCAGCCTGCGCTCAATCCACTGAGCTATACCAGCCAGGGTGGAAAGAAAAGACTCTTATTGGGGAGGAAAGGATTGTAAGTTGAATGTAGAAAGCAGTGAGGCTGTGGGAGGTCAGATTCTGAGGTAGGGTGGGAGTAAAGAATAGTCAATAGGAAGAGTGTGTAAAAGTATAGCGATTACCACTACAATAATAGAGTTCAGGAAATCACGAAGTGGGCTGAGATCTGGGAGGGGTGTTGAGTAGTATTCACAAGTAGATGAAATAGGTCTTATTTACAGTAATATTAAAGGAACAATCATGTGGCAGAATCTATGAGATCTAGATAACAAGAATAAGGAGTATAGAACCTTGAGTAGTGTACTAATGGAACACAAATGAAGGGCAGTTAATTAGCAACACACTGTGAATGAGATAACAGGGGGAACGTATCAAATGATACAGTGTAACCAGCCAACCAAAGAAGATTATACAGAAAGAAAAAGAACACCAAAATACTATTAAAATAAAAAAATGTCAGAAAAATGAGAAAAAGATAATACAAATTTGCAGTAACTTGCAGGTTGAAAAAAAAAGGAAAAAAATAGAAGATGGAATGCAGGAGAGATAAATTTGGAATGGAAGGAATAACACTAGGATGAAAGGAAGAGAAACATAAGGAATTGAGAAATATAAAAATAATAAGAATTAAAAAATAAAGTTACTTAAAAAACAAGATAAAATCAAACAAACAAACAACAGCAAAAAACAATCAAACAAAAAACCAACCAACCAACCAACCAACCAAACAAACAAACAAACACAAAATCTCTTGTTGGTTTCTAACTGGCCAAACCAGTTTTTCTGGTCTTGCTGGCTTCAGCAGGCTGAGGGGTGATTGGAATGCTTTTCACTCTTCCCAGACAGAACTCAGTCAGTCTCTTGTGTACTGTCCCCAGGGCTAGCCAGCGCTCTCCCCTGAGCTGGTCTGATGGATGCCTCTCTGCAGGGCCCTGGGTGTGCGTCTGGGCTCTCCCAAGCATGCTCTCTGAAGATCACTGCCGGGGTCTCTCCGGCTCTGGGGTCCAGCACAACACCCGCGTCTTTTCTGGGTTCAGGGTGTAAACTTCAGGGATTACGAGGGATTGCGCCCTTCCCCCAGTTTCCCCGCCAGGGGCTCCAGGAACCCACGAATCACCCGTGTCTTTTCTGGGTTCACCGTGTGAGATCTGGGAATCCCAAAGGGGTGCATACTTCCCCAAGTTCACCACCACAGGCTCCAGAATCCCGCTAACACCCGTGCCCTTTCCTTGTTCAGGGCTGTGGGGTCTGGGTCTTCCACAAAACCACACTATCTCTGGGTTGGGGGTGCAGGTGCACAGCGAGGCTGCTCTTGGTTGTACAGGCTGGGGCACTCACTCTTCCCAGGGCTATGCGTGGGTGCTCACAGCCCCTGTGTGACTGTCTCTCATTCCCCACTCCCCTCTCTGTGCCTTCACGCAACAAGGCCTCCCCGATGCTGTTCAATCCTTGTTTGGCTGGGGAAGGAGCGGTTGACTCCATTCCCTCCCAGGTGCCCTTAGGCAGACCTGGGGGGGCACCAGGCTTGGGGGCTGCAACCTCCGTGGTCCCCGCACTGATCCCTGGGCCCTTATTATCCTGAAGCAGTCTCTTTACCATCTGTTTTTTCAAAGTTCGCTATATTTTTTGATGTCCTGTTTTCATAAATGTTGTGATATTGTTGGCCCCTTGCTCTGTTCCTCTGAGATTGGCCAGTTTCTCTCCCATGCATAGGGGGAAGGGAAATCCACTCCCCCCTACCATGCCACCATATTCCTTCTCCTAAATTTTGCTTATTTTAAATGCTAGTCTTCCTCCCTGGCTGGTGTGACTCAGTGGATTGAGTCCAGCCTACAAACCAAAGTGTCATCAATTCAATTCCCAGTCAGGGCACATGCCTGGGTAGTGGACCAGGTCCCCAGTGGGGGGATCATGAGAGGCAACTGCACATTGATATTTTTCTTCCTCTCTTTCTCCCTCCCTTCCCCTCTCTCTAAAAATAAATGAATGAAATCTTAAAAAGAAAATAAACATTAAACTTCCAAAGAGTTCCTTATTGCTGAAATTCTCAGAAGTAGCAATGTATTATAAATTGCCAAAGCTAAAGGGACTCCTTTACCATGTTGTCACCATCTCTTTTGTCTCTGTTTATTAAAATATGTTCTTAGGGTATAAACAAACATGCATTTTCCATAGTATGTGGTTTGGAAAATGTATAAATTTAAAGGGTAATATGTCACTTTGTCAGTTTTAAAGTAATATTGAAACTACCCTTTCTAATCTCTAATTGGCTAGAGAATGACAACATTAAATTACATAATTGTGAAGAAACATAGTCATGGGAATATAAGTGACATCACAATGGATTGCTTCACTGGTCTATTATCCTACATAACTTAGGTTCTCTCACTTTTACACAAGAATACCTCTGGCATTTTTAGTGTGTAGGTAATTGAAATATAGTATTTCTGGATTGTTTCTAAGCATGATTTTGAAAACTCTGAAGGTGGATGGAACCATGAGAATCTTGTATTAGGGTCTATGTTTGTTATGGAGCCATTGCAGAAGTCAAACTTTGCAAGGTAATGTAACAGTAAAAAGTTGTATCAGTGGGGAATTATAACTCAACCCACTATTCTTTGATATTATTTTTGTAAGTGCTGACTCTGACTAATATGTAGCTTGTACATAAATAGCATATTTGCATAAGAATCTTAAGAACTAAGTTCCAGGCAAGATGCAGGTGGAGGTAGATACACTTTGCTTCTTTGCACAACCAAAAGAAGGACAACACCAATTTAAAAATAAAAGACTATCAGAACTGCCAGAAAGTCAAACTGCATGGAAGTCCAATAACCAAGGAGTTGAAGAAGAAACATTTATCCAGACTGTTAGGAAAGGCGAAGATGGGAAGCTGGAACATAAAGGACAAAAGGCAAGGCAATGGCTGGCACACAGAATAGCCCACATTCATGTACAGATAAGCCAGAAGGAACAATTGGAGAGTGAGACAAACTATGCAACCCAGCATTCCAGTGTGGGGAAATAAAGCCTCAAAAACTCTGGCTGTAATAACCTGTGGGGGTTGTCGCAGTGGGAGAAACTACCAGTCTCACAAGAGAGTCCATTGGAGAGACTTCCAGGATTTTAGAACATATACAAGTCCACACACCTGGGAATCAGCACCTGAAAGGTCACAATCTGTCTGTGGGAAGGAAGGGAAGAAATGGAAAGTGGGACGAGAGCCAACAACCAAGCAAGAGGTATTATTCCCTCTCTGACTCCTCCCCCACATACAACATCAGGAAGTGAGTTACTCTACTCTGGTGAATACCTAAGGCTCTGAGCCTTACAATGTAACAGGTATGTCAAGACAAAGAGATATGGTACAAATGAAAGAACAGATTAAAACTCCAGAAAAAGAACTAAGTGATGAAGAGATAGACAACCTATCAGATGCAGAGTTCAAAACACTGGTACCCAGGATGCTCACAAAAATGATAGAGCTCAGTCACGTAATGAAGGAATAAATGAAGGCTATACAAACTGAAATAAAGGAAAATATATAGGGAAGCAACAGTGAAGGGAAGGAAACCTGGTCTCAAGTTGATGATTTGGAACAAAACAAAGAAATAAACATCCAATCATAACAGAATGAAGAAACAAGAATTCAAAAAATAATGAGGAGAGGCAGAGGAACCTCTGGGACAACTTTAAACATTCTAACATATGAATAATAGGGTAGCCAGAAGGAGAAGAGCAAAAGCAAGTAATCAAAAACTTATTTGAACAAATAATGAAGGAAAACTTCCCAATCTGGTGAAGGAAATAGATTTACAAGTTTAGGACTCTCAGAGTCCCAAAGATGGATCCAAGGAGAAACATACCAAGGCACATCATCATTAAGTTACTCAAGATTAAAGATATGGAAAGAATCTTAAAAGTAGCAAGAGGAAAGGAGAGAGTTGCCTACAAAGGAGTTCCCATAAGGATATCAGCTGATTTCTCAAAAGGATACTTAAGGCAAGAAAGGAATGGCAAGAAGTATTTGTAGTCATGAAAGGCAAGGACGTACATCCAAGATTGCTCTATCCAGCAAAGCTTTCATCTATAATGGAAGGGCAGACAAAGTGCTTCCAAGATAAGGTAAAGTTTAAGGGTTTCATCATCACCAAGCCCTTATTATATGAAATATTAAAGGGACTTATGAAAAAGAAGATAAAAAACTATGAGCAACACAATAACCATAAACTCACAACTGTCAACAACTGAACCTGAAAACAAAAACAAACTAAGCAAATTACTAGAACAGAAACAGAATCAAAGAAATGGAGATCACATGGAAGGTTATCAGAGGGAGAGAGGGGATAATAGAGGAAAAAGGTATAAGGAATAAGAAGCATAATTGGTAGGTACAAAATAGACAGGGGTAGGTTAAGAATAGTATATGAAATTGAGAAGCCAAAGAACTTATATGTACAACCCATGGACATGAACTGAGTGGAGGGGGAATGCCAGGGGGAGCGGGTGCTAAAGAAGAGTAAGAATGGGAGAACTGTAATAGCATAATCAATAAAATACACTTAAAAAAGAATCTTAGGAACTAACTTTAAAAGATACAGACTCCAAAATTCAGGTATCCCAGCTCCAGGAGAATTGCTGACCTATCATGGAGCCAGGATGACATAAAGTCAGGATGACATGAATTCAGGACAACTAAACCAGAATAAGGCACACCAGACCATCATTTGCCTTGTCGGAATAGATTGTGCTTGTCTGCACATAGAGAACTTTTCAATACTCTCCCTCGATCTCTGTTCTGCTCCCCTATGTCTCCACTGAGATATGAAGATGTGTTTGTGACATTAGCCCCCCATCTTCTCAGGGATGTTGGCTTTAAGACAAAAGTTCACCATCTTCCCAAGGATATAGGCTATGAGATATGAATTTCCCATCTTCCAGGTGTCCAGCAGCTGAAAATAAACTACTTTTGTGTATATTAGCACATGCATCAACTATATTAGCTTTCATAGTGGCAGATAGGTGGACCTGTATTTGGTTACAGTTTTTGGTGACCAGAGAGGGCCATGTGGACCCTGGTAAGACCTGACTGGCCTAGGCTGGGGTAGTCAAGCTACTTGGGTGAAGATGACCCCATGGCAGGGATTTCAGGAATTTCCCAGTTTTTTTAATCTCAGGACTCTTCCTGCTCTCCGTCTCAAGGCCTTTAAATGCTTTACTGTTGAAAGGAATTGCGTCTCTGGGGAATCAACAATCTTCAATTTGCAGTTTGCGATTTTGAAAATTATTGTTCAGAGAAATTGGCATAGGAATCATACTGCTTTTTAATTGTCTGTTAGTTTTGTTTGATAGTGCTCTTTTGTCAGTTTTGGTTACAGTTATTCTTTGCTCGCTTTCTTATCTTTTGGGGTCTTGGCTTGATCTTTGCTGTTTTGTATACACCAGGAATCTTCTGTCTCTGCTGTTTGGGCTTCGTGTTATTTGGACCTCTCCAGGGTCATTTGTGGTACTGGTTGGTGTGCGATAAGATTCTAAGGCTAGTTCCAATCCCTCCTTTTAGAGGATTTATGTTGAGAATACTCATTTGTTTAAACTCTGTCTTTGCTTTAGATTTTGTTTGTATTTGTGTTATGAAATAAGTGACTTAGTCCCAATCCATCACAGAGTTTATTAGGTAGCATTTTAGATGAATTAGAATTGTTTTGCTAAAGGTATGGTAAATGAAATAAGATCTCTTAAGTACAAGTTTTCATGTTGTTACATCATAAGGATTCTATTCAAAAAGGATTAAAATTGATGGTTCAAATAGGGGACAAATATTTCACTCTCCTCTCAAACTGTAAAACTCAGGAAGGAAAAGGAAAAAATGAGTCTTTTTAAACACTGTGAATCCTCTTTCTGGAGGCATAGGAGCTGCAGTCCTGGGAATAAGCTGTGCTAAGTCTGATATCTTCCTGGCTTCTTCTCCAGGCTCCTAAAAGTTGTCAAGGTCACAGCATAATTAGACAGCTCACTTTTAAGCACACCAAAGGAGTACAATAATCACCAAGAATAAAAATATGAATGTATTTGCCAGTGGGAAGAAAAACTTCTTTCTGAAAGTTATGAGGTATGTTCATAAATCTGCTAATCTAAAAATGTTGATTTCTTATTTTAGTTGTCATTTAAAATTCAAAATTCTAATTAAGTTGGTTGCCAGCACCTGAAAATAAACCACTCTCTTTTACAACAACACCTGCCTCTTGAGGATTGGCTTTTGAAGCGGCAGGCAGCCAGACTTGCATTCAGTTACAGTAAGGCATATGATGTTTTAGGAAATAATTATTTTCTTTTATTTTTATTATTTTTATTTATATTTAGAGAGAGGGGAAGGGAAGGAGAAAGAAAGGAAGAAAAACATTATGCGTGGTTGCCTCTCACATGGCCCCCACTAGGGTCCTGGCCTGCAACCCAGGCCTGTGCCCATACTGGGAATCGAACTGGCGACTCTTTGGTTCACAGCCCACACTCAATCCACTGAGCTATACCAGCTGGGGGAAGAATTATTTTCAATAATTTTATTCAAAAGGTTTGTTGGTATTTTGTAAGTATTTTGAGGTTTTATAGGTATTACCTGGAGCTCCTGAGTACAAAAAGGTACCATACTCCTGGAGGATTCAATAATTTTTGGTTTATTTGGTTAATACTTTTTAAAAGAAGAGACAAATCCAGGCTACATGTACAGAATGGACTGACATGAAGATATAGTGAAGAATGAGTGACAAGTCCCTTGAGAAGCATTCAAAGCAGGTATTCTAGGTAAAGTGTTTTTTATATGGTTTTAGGTATGAAGGTGAGTGCCAAGATTAGGATGGTATCAATGTTGAATGAAAAAGCATGTTATTAATATCAGACATTTCCACAGAGGTCTGTTTCTCTTCACTATTTTTGGTTTGGTTTTATCCTGCTCTCATGTGCTCTTCCTTTAAAGGCCAGATAATGTTAAATTTACATCTGTATGGAATAAACCACCAGAAATTCAAACAGTTAGAAATGCCATCCTATCAGTCTGGATTCTGCTTTGAAGAGCCTTTTAGTCAAAGAAAAGCTTGGACTTCCCCTGAGATTATATTTGATCCTCAACTCTTTTTTCCCACCAGAAAAAAAAAGAGGTTAAAAGAGAAAGAAAAAATCCTCAACAAATGTTTTCTGCGAACAACCAACACCAAAACAGAAGAGAGCAGATAAATAAGGTCAGGAGACAAAAGTCTCAGATGAGAGCATCTATTTATGTACAAAATAATATTACACAGCACTCTAGGAGGTAGAAGTGTATTAGATGAAAACACCCACATTTCATCAAAAAATAAACAAACAGCCACAAACCCACCCATGGAGATCTTTCTAAGATGTGGATATTGAGGTGCAACTTGGTATCATATGTGTCCAATCATATATCCTTGGCAGATGCTCTTTGCACCCAGTCCAATCCTGAACATTCTTTCCAAAGATTGGGATCTTTGGGAATTTTATAATGTAGTTACAATTGGATTCAGTATGCCTTATGTCAATAATTACTGACATAAGACAAAGTAATGTGTTATATTAACTTGTGTGTTTTACTCAGTGAACCCAATCAATCATCCCAAAATCAGCCTAGGAGATATTTAGAAATGCAAAGAAATGTATTTATGTGCGCACACACACACACATATGTATTCTCCCCAAAATCAAATAGAGATGTTAGCTTGCTGAAAACAATGATGCATTACAAAATGAAGTTGCTTTTTGTTGTTTTCCACAACACCAGCTGTTTAATATTGTCAGTAAGAGCATTCCCCTGCATTGCATTTAAATGATCACCTGTACTCCCATGGTGTGCTCAGAATAAATATTGACAAGATAGCTGGATAGGCATGTCCACTGGGGACAGGAAGACTAGAATACTGCTCACCAGGAGGAATGTTAAAACAACTTTCATGGTTTTGGGGGTAAAGATCATAAAATATTATCTTTAATATTTGCACCACTGTACACTACATTTTCTCACACATCTGTTCTTGTGTTCTGCAAGTTACCATAGTAATTACAATTATGAATCAGCTGAAGTAAATATTAATAGTAGTAAATACACTGACAATAGTAACAGTGGTACTGACAGGTTATTTAAAACCTATTTTGTGCCAGCTATCTGGGATTCATTCACATAAGCTCTGAGAGAGCAGGGAGTTTTGTCTGTTTGCTACTCTTTTCTCGGTGCTTAGAACCATATCTGGGACCATGTATGGAATCTATAAATAAGTGGCTGAATAAACAACCAGTTACTATGTTCCAAACATCATGTTTTGACCAAACAATAAACAATACAAATAAGGTATATACCTTTGTGAGGTGTACTGTCTAGCAGATTGTTTTCCATTTGAAGATATACACATATGTGTATGTGTGTGTATGCACACACATATCCAGCTGAGAAATATCATGTAAGAAAGGGTATGAGCTTTAAAATGCATGCATTAATTCATTTTAAAATGTATCCATTGTGTGTTTCTCCCCATTAGAATGTAAGTTCTATGTAGGCTGGGACCTTGTTTGTCTTATTTACCATGTTCCCTAATGCCTAGAACAGTATCCTGCATAGGATACTAAATAAATAATTGTTAAATGAATGATCATTACTTTTTTGATATTTCTACCTAAACTTGTTTTACATTTCCTGGGCTTTTTTTTCTTTTTACTTTAAAAGAGGGCTATCTTACTTTGAATCCAGAGTGCTTCAGTGATAAATTAACTGAGTAAATGCCTTTCAGGTACAAAGGGGTACAAACCAATAGAGATTATTTCCTAAAAGCAACTAGAAATGACAAAATTATAGAAATGGAGAACAGTTTACATGTTTCCAGAGGTTAGGATCGTTGGAGTGATTAAATTGTTCTGTATCTTGATTGCATCAATGCCAGTATCCACATATGATAACATTGTGCTGTTTTAGCAAGATGCTACCATAGAGAGAAACTGGTTTAATAACATGGGATCTCTCTATTCTTACAGTTACATGTGAGTCTACAGTTATCTAAAATAAAATGTTTAATTTATAAAGTTACTGTAAATGAATCAGAAATAATGCACTTTATTTAAATAATTTAAGCACAGACAGAAATTTTGCTCACACATGCAGTGCTCCATTCTAACTTTATTTTCAAAGGATTGATAGAGGTACCCCAGAAGCCCAAGCCAGGAATTACCAACGCAAGACAAAGTGATGTGCTACACCAATGTGTGTGTTTTACCCATCTCTATCGCTATAAAAAATATTTCTAAAATCTGAAATGTCATGTTTTCAAGTTATTCTCAAAGCTGCTGGCAGTTGTAGTTGTTTGTAACATTGATTCTCAGTCTGGAAAGTATGCTGAACAACTCGAACATGGCTCTGGGATTTGGCGTGTAGGTCTGTTCGCTCTTTTCAATGATTTTGGATGACATCCAAACAAACTCATAACTGTAATATTTGGAGCATACTCCTTTTCCTTTCCAGCTTTCTCTCAACATATAAGTCACTTTCATGGGTTTGTAGTTGGGTACTTCCCATCTTTCCTCATTTTAAACAAGAAGGCAGGAGTCAAAAGAAATTGTATGTTTTTCTGGATCAACTCTTATATGGAAATTCTGTGGGAAAAAAAGACCCATTTTTAAATAGCAGCTAATTTACATGTCTCCCAGTATTGCAGCCCCCAACTCCTTGGCAGCAACTTTTTGTTTTGTTTGGTATCATAGGTAAATATTACTTACGTAAATATAAATATACAGCAATTCTTGTACCAATGTTGCATCCAAATTGATCAATTATTTGAAATCATATAAAAAGGTTGAAAACTTCCCTGGCTGGTGTAGTTCAGTGGATTGAGTGTGGGCTGCAAACCAAAGGGTCACAGGTTCAATTCCTAGTCAGGGTACATGCCTGGGTTGCAGGCCAGGTCCTGAGTAGGGCGTGTGTGAGAGGCAACCACACATGGATATTTTTCTCTCTCTCTTTCTCCTTCCCTTTCTCCCTCTTTAAAAATAAATAAATAAAATCTTTTTAAAAACTTTGAAAACTAACTTGTGGAACTTTTGGTTTTACATGAGATCAACTCACTTAGGTAACAGTATGTCTGTACACATGATATGGTCACTGTAAATAGTGTCAAAAATGTTTGATTTTATAACACTTTTGTAAGATTATCACATTTGGTAAATATATAAATCTAGGCCTAACTTATTTAAAAACTTGTATTCATAGATTGCTTCTGATGCTTATATAAAGATATATGTTAGTGATTGTTAAGCTGTCTCAAACTCATTAAAATCATAATTCTTTTATAGTTGATACTTAATATAGCAGATTCATAATTTTATAAACTGCTATAGCACCTGAAGTACAATTTATCCTCTTGGTAATTATGTTTATCCTTTGTTATAACTGTATGACACTTATTAGTTCTTTTTTAAAAATTTTATTTTAATCATGGTTCAAGTACAGTTTTCTCCCCTTTACTCCAAATCCAGCCCACCCACCCCTCCCTCCCAACTTCCCTCCCATTACCACCCCCCCTAGTTTTTATCCATGTGTCTTTTAACTTTGTTCCTGTAAACCCTTCCCCTTTTCCCCTGAAACTCCCTCTTCTCTCTCCTCTGGTCACTTTCTGCCTGTCATCTATTACAGTGTCTTTGACTATATTTTGCTTGTTTCACTATTTTGTTGTTTAGGTTCCTGTTAAAGGTGAGATCATATGGTATTTATCTTTCACTGCCTGGCTTATTTCGCTTAGCATAATGCTTTCCAGTTGCATCCTTGCTGTTGCAAAGGGTAGGAGCTCCTTCTTTCTTTCTGCTGCATCGAATTCCATTGTTCTTTAAAACTTATTTTCTACATATAAATCATATAGTCAATTTAAAAATATCTGAAACATAGAAAGAAAAACTAAAGCAAACCCACAAATGGTCCCATTTAACAGGGACATCTATTTATTTTTAAATGATTATGTTACATATATTTATGTGCATATAGTTTATGTATTTCACTTCATTTTATTTACTTTTTTCATTGCAGTGGTAGTTTCTGAGGGAAATTTATTCATTTTTAATGAAGTCAATTGGATATTTTTTGTCTTTCTTTTCCTAACTATGAGTTTTGGATAAGTCACATAATCTCCCTGATGTTTATTTTCATATCTGTAAAATTAAGATAATAATATCATGTACTTCTCTAAGTTCTTGTGAAGACTAAATGAAATAATACATGCAACACTCTTTTCATAATACCTGGATTTTTGTAAGCATTCAGTGAATATCAGTTGCTGCTATTGCTGCTACCCATACTAATACCACCAACAGCAGCACCACTACTATGTACTTTTGTGTTGTGAAATTTTTGTCCTTCATATTATTATAATAAGCTTTTCTCTAGGAAATCAGGACTCTATATAAACATAATCTAACACATACAGAAATTAACTTTACCATTCCCAACTGTACCCTATATAAACAGCACTTTGATGAACATCTTTGGAAAAAAACTTATTTTAAACTATATTTTATTACATTGAAAATTACCCACAATCCATTCCAACAAGTGGTAGTTCCAAGTACTTTAATTCAGTGCTGAGTTATATTGGTTATATAGATTTTTTTGTTACCTGGCTTTGAAAATCTGAATAATTTTTAGCACAACATAAATAATTCTCTCCATCTATTAAACAAAATAAATGTCATAACCAAATTAATTTATAAAGTGGGGAGTGCATACAATAATGAGCTTAATGTTTGTTTACATGTTTGCATGCACATGCATATCATTTTATTTATCTATATCTATCAATCTATATCTACCTATCTATCTATATCTATAATCACATGTGCATTTCTGCCATGCCATAAAGAGTTACTGGCAGTTGGATTTCACCTGGAGTATTCAAGGAAAATCTTTAATAAGTTGAAAATCTATCTCACTGTCCCAAGCTGTTTTAGGTTGTTAGATGGCATTTTGAAACTTGGCCATAGCTGGCAGCAGTGATAGAAAGAAACAATGAAAAAAGAAAATGATTGGTAAAGCTGCTAATGAACTAATTTGATACAGTGCTTAGCACACAGAGTTCATTATAAACTTGTAGATGACACATATTTAGACAATTTTATGTGACAGCATTAAGAAAGAAACTAAAGCAGAGTCTGTAGCTGATACTGAAAAAGTCATCTACAATGTTGAAAAGGTCATTTATGATTTGCAAAACTACACATTCTTTGATGAATTGAGCATACATAGGTAAGCTTGAGTAACTTAGAGGGTTAATAATATATATACAAAACTTTTACCAGAAGGAAACATATTTGATAAATGGTTTGTAGCACATTAAAAAAATCTAAATATTTAAATAATCAAGGTGTTTTGAATTGAAATGTTATTCAATATTTATTATAGTTATATAAAGAGGCAAGAATTATTGTTAATGGGGAAAAGAAAATTTCTGAAGTATAGATATTTTAAAACGTAAATAAGGTGAGTTTTCTAGACATCTAATGTTAAGAGGAAATAAAGAAATTAATGCCTACTGCTATTAAAAAACATGTTAAAACAATATTCTTGTGAAAAATCTGCAAATTTCCATAAAATTGGAGGACTTCTGTAACTTTGTGCTATGATATGTGGGGGAAGAGCTGTCAAATACAGAGAAACTCAGAAGATACCTAGAAGTACACATTGAAGGAAAATCTGCAGCTACAAATTTCAAAATGGTAGAGCTAAAATTGCCAATCTGTCATTTAGAGAGAAGAATATGGCCATTTACACAGCACTTCCCTGTATTCCCTGTATTACTTTAGACATAAAAAGAAGCTAGGTTTATTGAAGTATTAAATAAGAAGTAGTCTATGGTCAGTTAGAGAGAAGTAAAAATTGAGATAATTCCCACATAACTCTGTGTCATAAAGGACCCTCCCCCATATAAACACCTGTAAACTGCTATTCCAAGCATACTTAGTTTATTCAAAGATAAGTATTCACTAATGAAGAATCAGCAAAACATCTATAAAAATACCATAACAAGATATAATGAGTGGGAAAAGGTAAGTAAATGGTAGGTAAACAATACTCACAATAAAACACTTTGAATTAACAGAAGATACAACTAAATATATTATTATAAATTCAAGTAACTGGATAAAAACAATCATCTCTCTAAAATAGGAGCTCATTGACTATATATATGATTACATATAATAAATCATCACTTTGTACACCTTAAGCTTACATGATGTTATATATTCATTATATCTCAATAAAGGTGATAAAAATAAAATATGAGTTCAAGACAGTGATATAAGAAGTCAGAGAAGAAGTAGTAAAGCAACAGAAAGAGGCAAAACATGAACCAGCAGAATTCAAGAGAAAAAAATGGAGAAGAAAAATAAAGCCATCTTAAATTCAATACAGAATAAGTGAAATCAAACTCTTGAAAACACAGCAAGGAATATGGAAATGAAAATTGAGAAGAGCTAGTAAGAAAGGATGGACAGAGGGAAGGAGTGGGTGGGGGCTGGGTGGAGGTAGACAAAGGAAGGGAAATGGGGATATCTCTAACACTGTCAACAATAAAAGTAAAGTTAAAAAAAGAAAGATATGGACATGAACAAAGAGTGAAAAAAGATTGCCTTAAAATGATAAATATAGAAGACAAACAAAAAGACCAACTTAAGTATAACTGGTATCACCAAAGATGAGAATCACAGAAATAGAATATAAAATTAACATTTAAAGGTATATTTCATAAACCTTTTTCTGGATATAAAATTTTAATTTATATATTTTATGGGCACACTAAGTCCCAAAGAAAAATTGACAAACAACAATGAAACCCCAAACATATCATAATAGACTTCCTTGGCTTCAAACATAAAGAAAGATCTTTTGTGCATCCAAATAAAAATGTGAAGTCACGTATAAAGGAAAGAAACCAAACAACTCTCCAACTTTTCCAAATCCCCTTGCAATATTAGAAGACAGCAAAATGAAGCTCAAACCCTTAAAAAAAGAACATGTTCTAAATTTTACCCCCAACCAAATATTAATTAAATTTCATAACAGACTGACATTTTGAATGTGCAAAAACTTCATAGAGTACAGTTTACACACATCTCATTGATCTAAATTAATAGAGGATGAATTGTGGAAAACCAATGAAAGAGAATCAATGTTTGTTGGCAACCGCCCTGCCTGGTATCAGAAACTGTAACCCCTACCTAGGCTAAGGCTGAAGGAACGACCTTGGAACCACAAGCCACCAAGGAGACAAAAGCTTATCTCCTTGGCAGAGCCCTGCTTCTGCTCCCTTTTACTTCACCCTGCCTGAACCCTAATGCTTGGTCGGTTAGGCAATGACAGGTAAGATTCCCCAAGGGGGGAATGACCTAAGACAGGCACGATCATGTGGGAGGCCCCCAAGAAAGAACTTTGGGGGCTACGACAAAAAAGGGATGATGGACCCTCACCCCCTGGCTTTGACAAAGCCTGAGTGCTCGGGGTCTGTGAGAAAATCTCCTTATCTCTTGGTTACCTTAGTTCCCCTTGCTCTACCTAAGCCTGAAACAATGACAGGGTGGTGCAGCCCTGTACTAGAAAGGGCCGGTTCCCCGGGTGATCAGGCCTAAGAAAGAATATGTCAAATCCTGTGAAACCTGCTTTGTTTAGAATGCTCTCAATTGAATGAGAAGGGTCCAAGGAGGAAGTAAGTTTGTTCCTCAAAGTTTTACAGCTCTTTGACCCTGACTCAAAGTAGGCTCTCAGAATTCCTTGTTATTTGTTCCTTACTTCCCTGCAATGAGTAATGAGCTTTAGCTGAATTCTTGTACAAACAAACCCACTAAAAAGCCTGCTGGGACAGGAGAATGCGCGTTCTCCACCAGAGAGGGTGGCCAAGGTGCCCTCCCCTAGAGAGGGTGACCAGGGTGCCCTCCCCTAGTGAGGGTGGCCTCTCCGTCCCTACTTCTCCACAGAAAATTGCCTGTTTCTGTGTATGTTCATTTCTCGTGTGTCGACGAGCCATCCACAGCATTCTGCGGTCACTGCTGGTCGGTGATCGTGCATCAAATGTTAAACAATTAAGTGGTAAAAATAAAATCTATTAAAACACAGCTCTAAAACTAAAACTCAGAGTATTGTTTCAGAGCAAGAATTTAATATTGTAAATCATGATACTATAGTAACATTCTGACAAGATAAAGTTGGACTGGGGTATAAAAGAAAAAAATAGAAGGTAATGCAAGTAGATTTCCTAGTCTTTTAATGCCTGAGGGTCAAACATATTTTTTTTCAAAATATACTGTTTAAGGCTAATAAATCAAAAATTAGATTGCTTGCCCTGGCTGGTGTGGATCAGTGGTTGAGTGCCTGCCTGCAAATCAAAGGGTCACTGGTTCAATTTCTAGTCAGGGCACACACCTGCATTGCAGGCCAGGTTCCCATTGGCAGCCACATGAGAGGCAACCACACATTGATGTTTCTTTCCCTCCCTTTCTCCCTCCTTTCCCCTTAGTCTAACAATAAATAAAATATAAAAAAGAAATATATTTCATACATAATGATAAAATATCAAATATATGAGAATCAAAAAAAATTAAAATAATGTGGTGAGGTAGGTAAAAGAAATTACAATAAGTAAATGCATACTATTCCTTCCATTATTATGCATGGAGTCTTATTGGTTTTATCACAGAAATAGAGTATTATTTTTTAAATTACTGTTATAAAAGAAAATCCCTTTAAAACTAAAATTATATCTCAAGCCTTCATATTATTAAAAGAAATGTATACAGCCCTGGCTGGTGTAGCTCAATGGATTGAGTGTGGCCTGTGGACCAAAGTGTCACCAGTTCGATTCCCAGTCAGGGCACATGCCTGGGTTGTGGGCCAGGTCCCCATTGGAGGCCACATGAGAGGCAACCACACATTGATGTTTCTCTCTGTCTCTTTCTCCCTCCATTGCCTTCTCTAAAAATAAATAAATCTTAAAAATAAATATATGCAAACAATGCAAAGAAAATACTAAGCACAAAATATTGTGAATAAAGAAATAAAACCAGAAAATACAAATGATGTATATTATGACAGAATTAACACAAAACCTATGAATAACTGCAAATGTGGCAAACAATCTATTAAAAGAAAATAAAACATTTCAATTGGACCACAGAGAAAATATGATTACATTTTCTAAATTTAGAGTTGTTTGTGTTTGGAATGCTTTTCTTTCCCTTGGGTATATAGTTTTATTTAGCATAGGAAAGGAAATCTAAAAATTCCTATCAGCCTCTTAATATCAGCTCCCAATTAGGCCAACTTCTGACCCTAGAGCTACTTTAAAACAAACAAACAAATTCAAACAAACAAATCTTTCAACTATTTTTTTAGGTTTCAGCCAGGACAATCAATATTCTTGGCAGTACTGAACAATCCCTTGGATCAAGAGACATCCACAAAGAAGGTTCAAAAGATACTATTCTCTCAAAGATATCTTTGGGAGGTACTCCTTAAGATAGCCCAAGAAAGAAAAAATTAAACAATTCCCCTGAGATCTGGCAACTGGCAGTAAGACCCCAGTCACAAATGAAGCACAACCCTTATTTCCGGCTGGCCATATCTATAAATGGGTGCAGCCCACACTTCTGACTGCCCATATTTTGGGGGTACTCAACCTGATGCTTGCCAAGCCAAGTTTTCAGGACAGAAAGCAAGATAAGAAGATAAGAGCTCACCCTTGAAGTGAAAGGATCACTAATCAATGGGTCTGAACTTTCAAAGGAAGGAGCATGTGAAATTTTACCTTCCTTTCTCAATTGGCCACTACAGAGATCTGGGAGAGCTGACTTGTAAGGATTTTCGTTCTTAGCTGGCTTCTGCCATTTTCCCCAAAATTCTATCTGCAGGGTTTTGTGCATGTGGGGTGTAAAGTAGAGAGTGTAGTTCCGGTATTTACTTCAATTGGCCAATGTTTTGAATTAATTTTAATTTTAGTTTAAGGGAATATCTAATAGTAGTTTATCAGAGAATCCATCAGACCCACTCAGGTCTGAGAGGGGTCCATATGGAAGATTTCCTGACAAGGTAGATAGAGGGATTGTCTGAAAGGACAGTAATTTGGCAGACTTTGTTTACAGTTTTATAGCCTCTTTAGAGGGAAAGGAAAATTCAGGTAGAAGAGTAGTAGACTCAGATAGAGGGAAGTAGTAGGAGTCACATCAGTTTTAGATAGCTCAGGTGTCTAATTTTTCATGAACCCTTTGTAATGAATCTTCTGTGAAGCTATGTTGGAATTTTTAATACTTTCAAAAGCTTTTGTATGCCAAACAAAAAAGATATGCCACTCCATTTGGTTTCAGAACCCTTACAAAATCCTTACTATCAAGAGCATTTCTTAAATGAATGATCTTATTGCAATGGAGCTATAGGGAAGAAAAAATTTTCCCCTCTTCCCTTCAAGATTTTTTTGGCTAGGCTGATGATTAAATTGATATAAGACAGATTAAAAGGATAATAATAAATTTAAATTCATACATATATTAGAATAAAGAAGTGACTAAATCAGGTAGCTTTTATGTGTTTAGACAAAGAAACAATACATTTGTGAAGAACTGACAAGACAAAGAGATTTGGGGTAGTACATTAGTGAAATAACAAGGTTGATTTATGCAGCCTTCTCAGATGTAAATTCCCAATTTCTGATGATTAGAATGCTTTCTACCCTCCTGGTAATGAGAGGGTAACCTTCATGGGAGGTTTATTTTCTGATTTCTGGGGGATAAAGGAGGGTCAATGTGTAATTCTCACACTGGCTGTTTCTCAAGTAACTTTAATTTATAATAATGAATATGCCAAAGTGGAATATTTGGGGTGGCATATCTACTCTCCTCAGAACATTCCCCATTATTGCCATTTTAATTCCAGGTTGTCTTAGTAAGAAGTCATTTTTGTAGTTATCTATAGCTTCTGGTACACAGTTCTTAGACATAAAATAAGCAGATATACTTCCTTTTAAAAAAATAATGTTATTTATGTATTTTTAGAGAGAGGGGAAGGAAGGGAGAAACAGAAAGAAACATCAATGAGAGAAATATAGATTGGCTGCCTCTTGCACACCCCCAACCAGAGACCTGGCCCACAACCCAGGTATATGCCCTGACTGTGAATCGAACTGGTGAACTTTCAGTTCATAGGCCAGTGCTCAATCCACTGAGCCACCCCAGCCAGAGGTCATTTCTTTGAAACTTGAGGATCGCATTTATTTAGCTCAGTCTTTGGTGTCTCAGAGCCAAATTAATACCTAAGAAGGTTGTGCCATTGGGTTGTGGATTTTGTGGTGCTTTACAGTGTACCTCATTGCACAGAAATTCTCTTGGCATTGGCAGGTGACCTACTGTCAATTTAACGCATTCTGTGACCAACTTATCCTAGCATAGAAGCCTTAAGAGTTAGGTCACAAATGCTCTAACAGCTTTTAATGCTCTGCACATGCCTACTAATTTTGTAGCTTTGGCTTTTGAAAATTCCATTAGCAATAGAACTGTTATTAATATCATGAGAAGATTTTTTGATAGTGGTGGATTCCCTAATAGCTTTTAATAGTCTAATTTGTGGCTACTTAGATTTTGATGTGCCAGCAGTCAAAGAGTCTGAATTTCTTGTTGCCAATTATTTCCCCAAGTCCTTCAGTGGTTTATGCTGTGGATTTAACGCAGGGCTCTGTGAATCCTCTAAGGACTACCATCTTTCTTTCTTAGACTGAGGGGCCCCCATTATTTTCCTTTGTCAAAATAACCCTTCCTAATTCAACTAGACATACTGTTCCTGGCCACCTATGCACAGTTTCTAGGACCTGTTAGGACCTTGTGCAGGTGATGTAGTTGTAGATGTGGTAGGCCACAAACCCAAATGTCTCACCTGGAAAAATCTGGAGTCTCTCACACCTCAATTATCCACTCACAAGGTTATGGACAAAACAACTCAGAGAGCTCAGGATGCAAAATAAACAAATTTAATCTGAGAAAGCTGGCTCAAGATCATGGAGATCCTGGGGAATAGCCCATGAGGCATCAAACCAAAAGGGTTCTGAGGATACCTATACTCACATCTATGGACTTTCTTTGGCTGCTGTCTTCAGGTGCCATCTCATCACCAAAACTGTCAAATGACAAAATAAAACAATTTAGTAATGAGGTTGATGTCCTTCATTCAACTGAAAACAATTCATGAGCTGGGGACTGCTCAGTGCCTCATAATCAGTGGAACATTCTTCCAGAAGGATTTTGGGAAGAGTGAGTTTTACAGAATGTTAGAAGAGGCAATGTGGAATGAGGCCGTGATTAGGTAGGAGGTCAGGGATTTCCTTACAGAGTTTGCAGGTCTTAATTTTAGGAAAAGGCAAGCTATCTGAAGCTGAGATGGAGGATTGTGATTGGTATATGTTGGGTTTCCGTGACAGGTGTTTCATGTAAGTGCAGGCTGACATAGTTTTAGATTTGTGGCATAGGCTGGGCCACTGGGGCGGCCTCCACTTCATAGATCCTGATAAACTAACTTTGTTAGCTCTAAACCCAGAGTTTATCATGAGATATGTATAATACTGTATTATATTATACAGTAGTTGGCAAAAGTAGGTTTATAGTTGTGAGTACACAAAACACAATTTATTTTTGTATTATTATTCTTGTATAATTATTCTTGTGTAAATATTGTATTATTTCCTTTTTATTATTACTGTTATTATTTCAGAATAATCATAACATGCATGTCTTTTTCCATATGAACCACTATATACCTACTTTTGCCCACACCTATATTATATTATACATTTAAAATGTATATTATATACTTAGTATATAAATGCATTTTAAATATCATATTTTGACACTTGTGTTTATTCATATAAAAGTTAATAGACTTGATATCAAGCTATAGTATGTTAAATATACTATATTACATTATATTTAAGATTAATAAATGACACTATACCAAAGGAATAGTATAATACTAAGCAATAATACACCTGAGCAAAATACAAACACATAATACATAGTTATAGAGAACTGAAAAAGAAGGAGCTATTTCCAACATGTTTCATGAGGCCAGCATGTGATAGTCTCACTTTTGTGTAATCCCCTTCACTTGAATATGGGCAGGACCTAATGACTTGTTTTGGATTAAATATGGCAAAGGTGATGAGATGTCTCTTCCAATATTATGTCAGCAAAGTCTGATTTTAGTTTTTATGACATTCTCTTGTTGTCACTTGCTCACTGTGAAACAGCCAGTTGCTGTGGTGTAAGCAGCCCTGGGGCTTAGACAACAAGGGCAGCAGCTTTCAGTCAATAGAAAATAATCGAGGCTCTTAGTCTAGCAAGCTTCAAACAACTAAGTCTTCTCAACCATCAAGTAACTGAACTTGGAAACCTATCATTCCCTGGTTGAATCTTGAGATGACCTCAGACCTGGGTAGAATCTTGACTGCAACATGTGAGATACTCTCAAATACAACACTTAGTTAAACTGCATGTATATTCCTGACCTACAGAAAATGTGGCATAGTAAGTAAATGTTTTTTCCACTGTAATGGTTAATTTTATGTGCCAATTTGCCTGGCCATGGGGTGCTCAGATTAAACATTATTTCTGGGTATGTCTGTAAGGGTGTTTCTGAAATACAATAGCATTTGAATGGTGAACCCAGCAATAGATTGCTTTCCCCAATGTGGGTGGGCATCACCCAATTCATTGGAAACCTGAATAGTGCAAAGATAAAAAGAGGAAAAATTTGCACTTATTTTTCTTCCTGTCTAATTGCATGAGCAATTTATCCCTTGTTCACCATGCTTCTGCTTACTAAGACTTCAAACGTGAACTGGAATGTACATCACCAGAATCCCTGGTTCTCAGACCTTTCAGATTGGGACCGATCTACTACTTTAGGTTTCCTAGGTCTTCAGCTTGCAGATTGTGAGCATTTTCAGCATTCATAATTGTGTGAACCAATCCCCTATAATAAATATCTTCCTATGTTTATCCTATTATTTCTGTTTCTCTGGATATCCCTGACTAACACAGCTACTAAGTTTTGGTGTAAATTGTTATGCAGCAATAGATAACATGTAAAAAAACAATCATTTTCTTCTCCTTCTGGTATCTTTATGATGTGAATATTGTTATGTTTCATGTTGTCCCAAAGCTCCCTTAAACTAACCTTGTTCTTTTTGCATCTTTTTTCATTCTGCTGTTATGACTGGATATTTTTTTCTACCTTGCCTTCAAACTCACTGATTCTATCCTCTGCTTTGTCTGCTTTTAATTCCTTCTAGTGTGTCCATCATTTCACATACTGTATTCTTCATTTCCAACTGGTT
Organism: Tonatia bakeri; assembly: GCA_004024845.1. Classification (NCBI taxonomy): domain Eukaryota; kingdom Metazoa; phylum Chordata; class Mammalia; order Chiroptera; family Phyllostomidae; genus Tonatia; species Tonatia bakeri. Next base: position 17,421 of record PVIA01012086.1, on the reverse strand, counting down.
GTTATTCTAGGTTTCTATGTCTCTTTTTATGCTGCTGTAGTTTCCACTATGTTCTTTGTAGTTCTCACTAAGTTCCTTCAGCATCCCTATAATAATTACATTGAACTGTATGTCTGATGAATTCTTTGCCACAATTTCATCTAGCTCTTTTTTGGAGATTCCTCCTTTTCTTTTGTTTGGGGTTTGGTTCTTTGTCTCCCCATTTTAATTGTCTCCTTAGGTTTGTTCCTATGTATTGTATTTATCTGCCTTAACTCTCTGTTTTGTGGAGTCACCTTATATGTTAGGAGTCTTTTGAGACCCATTAGTGAAGACTCTTTGATCTCCTTATCTGGATGCTCTAAGAATGTATTCTGGGTGGGTTATGTGGAATCTCCTGTTGTATTTAGGTCCTGATTTTTATTGGCTCAATCATTGGTGGGAACTTCCTTCTGGCTGGCTGACTATGAGGCTCAACCACCACCTCGTGTTGTACACTGGCAGTGCAAAGCAAAACAACACAAAACAACACCAAAATAAGCAACCACACCTGCAATATCAGCAACAAGAGAGCAAAGAACAATAAAAGCAGAAAGAGAAACTGAATAGTAGAGAAAGGGGAAAAAGAATATGAGAAGATCAAAGGAAAGAAACATGATTATTAAAGGAGAAAGGGGAAGAGAGGTAATATTAGTAATGAATCAAAAGGGGAAAATGGGGAAAAGAAACACAGAAAAAGTACCAAAAATAATAAAAGGAGAGCAAAATGGTATAATGGAGTAATCAAAGGTAAGAGAGGAATAACAGATATGAATGAAAAATTAGAGCACCAAAATAAAAGAAAAAATAGTTAAAAATAATAAAAGAGCTATGAAAAAGAACAAATAGCAAAAATAATGAAAAGTGAACTAAATGGATTCATCTCAGCAGAATTTAAACTTGCCTGCTGGCTTCTCTTTTTGGAAACCACTCTGATATCTGAGTCTGGTGTAAGCCAATGTTACATGCTGTCTATGCCTGGCCCTCGGCAGGCTTTTCAAAGCTACAGGAATCCATAGTTTGTGGCTGATTCTTCTGGGCTTGGCTTCTCCTAGGATGGACCAAGCTGCTCTGCAAAGCTGGCTTTTATCAGCACTGGGTCCAGGGGTGTGTCAGTAAACATCTCAAGTCATTGCAGGCCCTGCCTCTGCTAGTCTCTGCCTGGTGGCATGCTAGCCTGCTGTCAACCTTAGACTAGTCTCAGACTCGACTGTTTCTGAGAGGGCTTGTAGCAGAAACAGGGGGCTGTGATTCATGGATCTTCTATGGTAAATGTCTTTCAGACTTCAGGGAAGATGGTGGGTATGTTTCTCCTCCCACGAACCACTAGTCTGAGTCTGTCTGGGATTATTCCCTTATACTTGGGTGGGGATAGGGGGCTAGTAGGTCTTCAGAGTCCAGATTTTGATCTGCCAGAAACTGGAAGGGTGTTTCTGTGGCTCTCCCATGATGGGGAAGCACCAATCTATTTCACAGGATGGTGTAAAGATTGGCTGTACCCTACCACCGGTCTCTGATGACCCCTGAGTCTGTTTATGTTGCTGTCTCCTCAGCAACAGTTAAGATGCAGGACGGGAGACAAGAAAACAAAACAAAACAAACAAACAAAAACAACACCAAGACAGAGCAAAACTGAAAAAAGAACAAATACAGTTGTGAGGCGAAGTGAACAGATTTTCAGAGAGCGTGGCAAGGGTCAGGGGAGCAATATCCCTTAGAGTAAAGTCATTGACTTTATCCTGGGAGGGGCTAGCTCTTTTCAGGAAAGATGGCTGCTGTGGAGCCCAGATATATCTGGGCTCTGAGAATCCCACAGCTGTTCTCTAAGTTTCTTCACAGTGCCTCCCACTCCAGACTTGCCTTGTGTGACTCCAGTACCTGCTATCCACACTTCACTGGGCCCAAGGTGAGTAACAGCAAACACAAAGCCTGTGCTTTGCCAGCATAGGGAAAGAAAAAGATTATGGGTTTCTCTACAGTGGTATTTGTCTCTCCCCAGCAAAGAGAGCCCACCCTCCATGCAGACTCCTTGATCTGCTGATATGGATGCTCTGGGAATATCTTTTGTGTGGGTTATGTGGACTCTTTAGTGGTATTTGGGTCCTGATTGTTATTGGCCCATTCATTGGTTAGAACTCCCCTCCCTCTGGCTGATTAAGGAGATCTACTCCTACCATGCCCACCTCTGCTTTGAGACAGCTTCTAGTGTAGGTTGGATATCCAGTCAGGGCACATACAGGAAGCCACCTATAAATGCTTCACTCTCACACCGGATGCCTCTCCCCCTCTCTCCCAAATCAATAGAGTGTATCCTGTATGCATCATTTTCTTTCAAGTCTCATATCATCCTGATGGGGTGGGGGAAGAATCCCGCAGTAAAACTATGACACAGGATGATGGTGGAACACTTGCACTGCCTCCTCCAGTGAGTCTCAGCCTTGAGCTCCTGCTGCTGCATTCCCACTGTGGCCTCCACAGCCAGCACCACCCCGGCCACCTCACTCCACCCCTGCTGCCTCCAGGGGGAATTCCAGGCGGGTCCTGTCTGATCTGTACCCTCCTCAGTTAGACTCTTCCTGGCTCTCAGTTTCAGTGACACTTGGGGCCAGGGAGACAACAGCCCCCTACTAGACAAATACTGCAGTCCCCTGAACCCTGACTCCTAGTGGCCCGGCTTGGCTTAGAAGGCATGAAGGCAAAGCTGGGTACTGTGGTGCGACCACTCTGGCAGCTCCTCCTTGAGGAGGATTTTGTATATTTCACAAAATGGCATGTGCTCCAAACCTACAGCCAGAAGCACCAGGCTGGGTGGTGGCAACAGCAATGGCTTCACCACGGGAGTCCAGACCACTTGCCCCCAATCACCCACACAGAATGAGAGACACTTGCACACTTGTGCATACGCACACACACTCACCCATGCACAAGCACACACACACACTTGCCCATGCACACGTTCACCCACTCATGATCTCACACACACTTAATTGGATTTTCAAGTTGTTTGCTCTGTAGTTTAGCTGCAAGACCAGTCCAGGGCTGGGAACAAGTGGATGGAGCCTCCAGCTACTCTGCAATTATCTTGGAACGTCTCTCTACCTTTCCCTTTTCCTACATGGATAATTTTTTTTCTGAAGAGAAAGATAATTGAGATTTGCCTCACTCTGCCCCCCACATATCATATGAATTGGAAATCTGAGTTCTAAAAGCAAGCAATAAAGCTTTTGGAAGATAACATGGGGAATATTTTCATGATGAGTAGGGAAAGGAGTAGACATAATAGAAAAGGTTGATAAATTTGTAACTGCATTGAAATTAAGAACTTTTGTTATTTGCCATTAAAGGATGAAAATATAAGCCATGGGATAAAAGAATATATTAATAATACCAATAAAAATTCAAATCTAAACCCTATAGTTTATATAAAAGTGGTAGAAAACAAAGTAGAAAAATTTTAAAAAGCATTTTACTATAAGGTAAGCAAATAATAAATTGGCATAAGAAAACATACTCAAACTCATTAGTAGTCAGCAAAATAAAATTAGAACCAACTATTACTCATATCCATCAGTATAAAAATTTAAGTGATTGACCATTTCAAATGTGAGGATTTGGAAGAACTCTCATATGTTGCTGGTGGGAATATAATTTGGTATACCTCTCTGGAAAATAATATTGTCATTATGTACTAAAATTAAGGATACTTATGTGTTATACCTGAGCACATATATTTCTAGGAACATATAGATCACATATATTCACACATATGTAAAATACACAATTACATTCACTACAGTATATTTATAGTAGCATAAGACTGAAAAAATGTTCATGAATAAAAATTGGTAAAATAAATTCTGGTGCTGCTGAGCAATGTAAACTATGCAGTTGCTGAAAAGAATGAGGTATTTCTATATATACCAATATAAAATTATATTCATGATATATAAGGTAAAATATTATGCAACCAAGTGTGTGTTTTTTAAAAGTGAGCTATCTATGCCATGGCCAGATGGCTAAGTTGGTTGGAGTGTTGTCCTATACACCAAAAGTTTGCAGGTTCCATTTTCAATCAGGGCACATACCTGAGTTGCAGGTTTGGTCCCTCTTCAGGGTGTGTATGGGAAGCAACCCATCAGTGTTTCTATCTATCTCTGTCCTACTCTTTCTAAAATCAACAAAACATATCCTGACATGAAGAGTTAAAAAGTGAGCTACATGTAGATATATTCCTTCTGTAAAAGTACTTTCCAAAATTTAATATAAGTAGTTGCCTCTAGAGAAGTAGACTGGTGGTAAATGTATTTTATATCATTTGTATCACTTGCATGTATTACATGTACAAAAATGACTATTAAAAGCAAAAAAAAAATCCTCATAGACATGGACAACAGTATGATAATTACCAGAGGGAAAGGGAGTGGGGGAGGTAGAAAATGGTAAAGGGGGGGATAAATGGTGATGGAAGAAGACTTGACTTGGGTTGGTGAACAGACACTACAATGTACAAATTATGTGTTGTAGAATTGTATACCCGAAACCTATATAATTTTATTAACCAATGTCACCCCAATAAATTCAATTAAAAAGTTCTACAGAAAATACACGAAGTAGTAGCTAGTGATGCATTACTTTGACTATAAAAGAAACCTAAGAAATATAGCAAGTGTAGACACCATGTATGGTATAACATTGAAAATAAGCAGTCTCCAAAATTTACATTTATCTATGAAATAATTAATGAGTTGTTTATTATTCAATATTTCTGCCTAATATATTTATTGTTCTTTTGGGGTTGTTCGGGTGCATTTCTTCATTTAAACAACAGTTTTTGGCACATCCACAAGGGTGGCACAGGTAATGCAAAGAATACTAAGTCAGCTTTTGGTGCATTAGAGAGGTATTATTTGGTGCAAACAAAACTTAATGCTTTGTTAGGACATTTTGTCCTCATGTGAAATCTGGGACCTATAAAATCTCTTATTAAAAACATAAATATAACTGAAGAATATAAATCCCTGCAACAAATGTGATTTCTTATTCTTTGTATCAACCTTTAATTAAAAAAATTCTTTATTTTTTTATTGTTTATGCTAAGACAGTTGGTCCCATCTTTTCCTCCTTCCCCCACCTTCAACCCGCCCCCATTACCCTTTCCCTCAGGCTATCACCACACTGTTGTGAGTATCCCTGGATCAAGATAAGAGTCCCCATGATTATCCAGCCTTATTTACAATACCGAAGATTTAGAAGCAGCCCTAGTGACCATCAGTAGATGAATGGATAAAAATGCTGTGGTGCATTTACAATGAAATACTATGCAGCAATAAAAAGGACTATTATCTTTTGCTACAGCATGGATGGACCTGGAAAATATTTATTCTTTATTTTAATGCATTTGTTAACCTAGCTACTCATACAGGATAGTGGGGGGAGAGAAGGAAGGTGAAGGGAGTTGGAAAGTTTAGATTGAGATCATAGAGGTTGTACTGCCTTATCCAGAGGAATAAAGTTTGTTAAAGTTATACTGGGGAGATTTTGTGAAGTTTTTATTCCAATCTATATATGCATCCTCTGCAGTCTGGGCTCAAACTGAGTAATAGTTGCACCGCTATCCTTAAAATGCAGCTAAAATTGAATGGTGAACTAAATAGCCACTTGATTTTGCTATTGAGATCAATGACTGCAGGTGTAAGTAATTTTGCATTCTATTCTGTCTCTTCCAGTTTACCACCAAAAACATGTCTTAAAAATCTAGATTTCTGATGTAACTTGGAGGAGTATATGATTTAAGCAGGAACCAGAAATTTGATTTTAAAAATGAATACAACATTCTTTGTTTAAAGGTTTTGATGGAAAAATAGGGTTTTGTACCTGACAGTATAAGAACTTCCACTCTTTATACATTTTTGAATTTTTCAATGTCTAAAAAATATTACAACTCCTCCTTTTAAGGTTTGCAGAGTTTTCTGCATACTATGTCTTTGTACAAGAACTTAATTAACACATATAGGTGGGACTCATGTTTACAATGAGTATTTCCTTGAAGAATTATGCATATTTTGAATTTTGGAAAATTAAATCACATTTTACATGTAATAGGGGAGTTTTCTATTTAAGGACAATATTTGATTTGCCATTTCAGTTTATTAGGCTCACTTAATTAAATTTAGCACAGTAGAAGTAAAATCCAGTACTTGGCATTGTTATCCAATACCAAAAGTGGCATTTCATTTAGTTTAAAGGAAAAAATACCTTACAGTTGTTTGAACTTATCAGTTTAGTTCACAAAATTGATTAAGTAGTCATTTGATTAAAAAATATCAAAATGGGCCCTGGCTGGCGTAGCTCAGTGGATTGAGCGCGGGCTGTGAACCAAAGCATCGCAGGTTCGATTCCCAGACAGGGCACATGCCTGGGTCGCAGGCCATGGTCCCCAGCAACCACACATTGATGTTTCTCTCTCTTTCTCCCTCCCTTCCCTCTCTAAAAATAAATAAATAAAATCTTAAAAAATAAAACAGAGGAAACTCAAAAAGTAGAAAATATAATATATATATCAAAATGGCCCTGGCTGGTGTAGCTCAGGAGATTGAGCACGGGCCTCTGAACCAAAAGGTCACCTGTTGGATTCCCAGTGTAGGGCACATACCTGGGTTGCGGGCCATGACCCCAGTAAGGGGCACATCAGAGGCAATCACACATTGATGTTTCTCTCCCTCTCTTTCTCCTTCCCTTCCACTCTCTCTAAAAATAAATAAAGAAAATATTTTAAAAATATCAAAATGGAACAATGTAGCAGGGACTATGAGGAATATAGTCTATGTTTTTGGAAAGCTTACATGGCAGCGTTAGGAAAAGTACAAACCACTTTCTCAAAACATAACAAACAAATGTTTAGCAAGAAATGTTCAGGGCAAGTCATCAGTGCAAATAGAACAGAAAAAATACATAGAACAAAGATAGGAAAACTATCAATAAATTTAATAAAAGCTAATTAGCAGTAAAATTTTTCTGTTAACCAAGAAATGAGTACATACATAGTTTCAATATGTTTACATTCCTCATTTCAATATGCCTACTTTCCTCTTCTTTCTCTGTCTCTGTCTCTCTCTTACTCCCTAATACTAAAAACAACAATGCAAAGATTTTCATCCTGATGAAACTTCCACATTTAGACTGAGTCTCTTTTGAAGACCTTTAAGAGTTTGGAAGCACTTTCATAAATTGTTCCCTGCTGCCTTTGACCTAATTTCTGGAAACTATTTGAAAATCTCAGGTGCCTGAATGCAAATTTTATCCTTACAGTTCATTAATAGCTCTATAAAAGTTCAATATATGAGCTGCTGTAAATTGAAACATCTAAACTATTTGCTTACTGGATACATAGCCTGAGTACCACAATACTAAGAGGAATATAAGGTCACAGTAGCAATTTCACTTTTTTCATTTTCATCATTAATACCTCTATGTGTTAATGATTCAGATTTCTACTAGATCAGACTAAAGTTAAGAACAAATTAAAATCAAATAATATAAAATAAGAGGATAAAAAACACTACTGTGGTAGGGCCTAACTTAAGAAAATATATACTATTTATTCTTTATGGGACCTAGTGTTGTATTAAACTCTCTCTCTCTCTCTTCCTCTCTCTCTCTATATATATATACACACACACACACACACACACACATATGTATACACACAATATACGTAGTTTAAATGAGATTATCTAAATCTAAAAACTGAAGTCAATTAAATTCATATCTTTTCATTTTCATTAATAAAATATAATGAGTAATATGATATATGACAGAAAATTAAGTTCCCTGTAAATGAACAAACTAATTTTGATAAGGTTTATTCAAGGGACAAATTATACATATTCATTCTTTCAAAATATAATATGTTAAATTAATTATTATTAGTATTTAACAGATGAAAACAAGCAGAAAAAGACTCAACAACTTGCCAAAGGTCATGCATCTTGTAAGGAATAAATATGATTCCAATACCTGATTTTTTCAGTCTTTTTCACAATAATTCACAGTCAGATTGAATAAGTTTATATTTTATCTCTGCAACTTATTAAATATTTGACTATGTGAGAGGCAGGTAACCTCTTTGCCTCATTCTTTCATTTGTAAAACAAGAATATTAATAGAATCTATCTCAAAGATGTTCTGAAGAATAAATGAGGTGATATATATAAAGCAGTTAGGAGCACACCTAAATTGTTAGCTATTACATTAGCATCATCACTGTCATCATCATTACCATAGTAATTAATATATTACTTAGGGGGGAAAGAAAATGAATTTTCTTATTTTTATTATACTGAGAAAGCTTAATATAACTACTTGCCTTTAGTAATTCATCACAGTTGAAGAATAAAATTTTCTGGTTGCCCTGACTGGTGTGGTTCAGTTGGTTGGTCATTGTTTTACAAAGAGAAAGGTCACTTTTTCAATTCCTTGTCAGGTCACATTCCTAGGTTTCAGGTTTGATCCGTGGTTGGGGTGTGTTCATGAGGCAACTGATCAATGTTTCTCTTTCATTGATATTTCTTTCTCTTTCTTTCTCCCACCTTCCCCACTCAAAAAAACTCCTGTTAATTTAATACTGTGTTTAATAGAGTATTATAAAATTCATCACATAAGCCCTGGCTGGTGTGGCTCAGTGGATTGATCACTGGCCTGAGAACCAAGAGGTTGCTAGTTTGATTCCCAGCAGGGCACATGCCTGTGTTGCAGGCCACATCTCTAGTAGAGTGTGTGCAAGAGGCAACCACACATGATGTTTCTCTCCCTCTCTTTCTCCCTCTCTTCCCCTCTCTCTAAAAATAAATAAACAAAATGTTTTAGAAAATTTATCACATAATAGATTATCAAATAATGGAAAAACATTACATATACTGTGTTGAAGTTATATTGAAGATATTTTGTCTTTTAAATGAGTGAGATAATTGTTCTGTATATGTTGGGCTTTAGGCTGATCAATAAAATATTCACCTATAGGCTTTTGTTTCTGGTCTAACATGTAAGTTTAGAAGTCACCACTGTGTCCTAAAAGTAAAATCTGAGTAAATTTTTAAAAAATCAACTCTTTTTAGATGTGTAAGATAAATAAGTTGAAAAAATCAATTCTTTTTAGATCTGTAAAAGAAGTATGAATTCACAGGGCAAGTCACTGCCCACCCATTCTCAATCCCCAATTAGGAAAACCAATATACTAATAAATATAATCACAATGTACCAGAGCAGAAACATCCTTGGGAACCAGTGCCTGGATAGTGAAACTTGAACTATAACTGGCAAGTTGCTGGAGGTTCAGTGTGGACAACTCAGAAGAGAGAGAAAATCTCCAAAGGGGATCCAGCCATCAGGGTATCCATGCTTTTTGAATTTTACCTCTTGTGGCTCTACCAGATTCTTACAATGAATATTGGAAAATAATTCTCTCTTGCTTCTTGCAGGGGGAGGGGACAAAGAACCATTTTGAAATACACCAGAGTATTCTGTTCTCTTTAACAGTGTTCTCCCTTAGAAGAAACTCACCACACCCCAAACAGCTGGGGCTTTGCAAGAGACTAACTGAGTTGTAGGAGAAACAGTCAATGGAAGTCATCTCTGGCCTTCTATGTGGGAGAAGGGCCCTACTCAAGCCCACTCTCACCATCCTGTCTCACCAAGGGAACTGATAAGCATATATGTGAACTTTAATTTAGAGGCATAAGCTCACTAAAAAACTGGAGCCCAGTTATAAAACTATAGAATGTATTCCCAAATTACTAAAGGTCTACTTAAAGGATTTCTTTTGTCCAGGTATTCATACTTGCCTATAAGGAAAAAATCATAAGATATATATAAAAGGCAAAACAACATAATTTGAAAAGACAGAGAAAGCATCAGAAGAAAAGCTCACATATGGCAGGCATGTTAGAGTGATCAGAATAGAATTTTAAAACAATGATTAATAGACTGAGGTTTCTCAGCAGTAAAGCAGACCTCATAGAAGAACAGATGGGCAATATAAGCAGAGAGATAGAACTTCTTCTTTTTTGACTCCCAGGAGACCTCGATAATTTGGGCTGGGTCTCTGAGCATTCACCCACCTTTTGGGTGACAAGCTGTGATCCCATCCACTGCGGTATAATTTGGTACCTCAGTTTGTCACTTAGAGTGTTGTTGTCAATGGCTCTAACATTCACCCAACAGCACTGGGGACATCTGGATGTGAATTTTCAGTCCTCATATTCAGCAGTGTTGCTGGAGACCTACAGTATCCTGTTCTCACTGGGTGAGTTGCTTGCCTCTTTACCCTGTAATGGCCACACTGCTTATGCTATTCTGCCCTTTTGTCTAGAGTGGCTGTATGTGTCATATTGCTCACCACGTCTTTCCTGCAGCCCTGACCATATTCTGAATCCATTGTCATCCTTTGCAGTCTCCTTTTGTCTACACCAGGAAACTTTGGACTGGAAAATTTTTTTAACATATACCCTGACCCCAGTGCCAACACACTCTGGTCACCACTGACATTCCTTACCCCAGTTTCCAGTTAGCAGAGAGAGACAAATACACTTTTTAAGATACAATCTATATAAGAAAAATTAAATATAGGTCATGTTAAAGAAAAAAATTATCATGGTCACAATTAAGATTCCCTAACCATAGACCCAGTGTCGGGTCAGTTGCAGACAGTTCAAAGTTCACTCATTGAATTGCAACATCAACCACATTCTTTTAGCTTTCAGATAATTTCACTAAATTCAGCAGCAAGTTTTAATGCCCACATTCATTATAGATATGTAAGTACAATACTCCTCCAGAAACCATTTGGTACTCATGCTCTGAAATGGTCAAAAATGCCTATCCAGCAATTGCTATAGAGACACCAAGGATCACTTAAAAAGTGAATAAAACAGAGTCTTCCTACTTTTTACTTTATGGGGAGCAAAGCTCTTAGAATGAACATCAGGAGGCCCAGTGTATTTGCTCAGCAATGAGAGAAAGAGTACTCAAGACAGGTGTGGAGTCAACATACATGATAGATTAGATATTAGGCAGCCCTAAAGCAAATGAATGGTATGTCACCAGGCCTTTTAGTTCCTCAGAATATATCCCATCTTGCTCTCTGTCAGTATTTGTGTCCCAACCCTAGAAGACATTTGTTTTCCTCCCTAATATTTACTAAATTTTCTGAGGCACTATTTTTTTCTAAAAGTATGACATATATTAGGGAATATGGTTAATGTATCAAATTTACATTTGTTGGCATCCAAGAAAGTGTGGAAAGTGGGCATCTGAACTTGAGAAAAAGTTTTGGATTCAGAGATTATCTTTTTGCCAGGTAACAATGGTGAGTTTACCTAGTTTTCCTCATGGCATTTTATTTTTTTACTGAATTTTCTGAGATATAGCCTATTCTGAACTTTTAGGAATATGAAATGTATTTGGGAATAGTGGTGATGTACTAAATAAACATTTGCTGCCAGAATAGGTAAAAGTTTGCATCCATGAATGTGTGGAAAGAAGACATCTGAATGTGAGGTAAAGGTTTTGGATTTTGATTTCACCTTCTTGCCTGGAAATGATCATTTCACCTATAAACATTGGCATGGAAACTGCACATTATTTCTTGAAGCACATTTTGTTTGAGAAAAGTACAGAAAGATATTAATGTTTATATGGAGTTATACAATGAGAATTACTTAAATAGCTAGGAAAGACAAGACTTTATGAAGCCTGAGAACAGGTAAGACTCAATGGTAGCTAAAGGACATTGAATTCTAAAAGATCAGATTATTAACTTGAGCTATAGCTCTGATGGAAACTTGGCTACAATGAAATTCTTGTTTCCATAAAATGTGAGACCTTTTCATTCATGACAAGTTGGGGAAAAACAGTGAGCTAAAAATGATATAGTACAATGAGAGTGGAAAAATTTAGAATTGTGGAAGGAAAGCCATGACATCATAATTCATTGCTTCAACAATCATGTACTAATTACTATTTGCCATATATAATGCAATTTTTTCCCACATTTTTTTAGGGAAAATAAGGACTCACATTGTACAGGGGTATAATGATTACATGTCATGGGTATAATAATCAATATTGATAATTCCATGTGTAATGTGCGCAAACTATGGGTGTGCACTATACAAGACAAAATATGGTATCTCATCTACTTCAGAGGCTCACCTAGGTCTATGTTATACATCAGTAAATAAAGCAATGTGTTCACAACCAAGCTTATTCAAAGTCTTTGTTGAAAGGTAGCCAATAAATCAAAAAGAAAATATTTATGTTGTAGTAAATTACAAGGTGACAGGTGCTGTGGAAATATAAAAAGAGCAGCACCCAAGAATGATAAGCATGTGGATCCTGAGGATGTTAAGAGCAAGCACACATTTAAAATCTCATTCACTGGTGGTAGAAATTTTTTTAAAAAGTGGTATAACAAATTTGAAAGACAATTTGGCTGATTCCTAAAAACCCTAAATATACAGGGTCTAGCAGAAGCAAGGCCTGCTTGAGTGTGGTTGGTAGGGTAATGGTTTGGGCGTGATAATTTATTATTTTAATTTGAACATTCCACCTAAAATATCACATGTTGTGCTTGAGTGTGACATTGTTATGTTACAGAATTACATGCTTATGATTTTGTAATAAAATGTATTTTAATAAAAGGGGGCATTACTTGTACTGGACTCTGTACTTCTGCTATATAATCCAGTAATCAGTCTACCTGGTATTTATCCAAAGGAGTTGTGAACTTACATTCACAAAATACCTGTATATGGATGTTTATAGCAGTTTTATTCATAATTGTCAAAACCAAGAAGCAACCAAATTGTCCTTCAGTATGTGACTGGATAAGTAAAGTGTGGTTTATTCAAGCAATATAATATTATTCACCATTAAAACAAATGCTCTATCCTATCCAGTAGTGAGAAGTTATGGAGGAAATATTTAAGTTCACATTACATAGTAAAATAAGGAAGTATGAAGAGGCTACATACTATGCTATTCAAATTACATGACATTCAGAAAATGTCAAAAGTAAAAAAGATTAGTAATTTCTAGGCATTATAAAGGAGGAATAAGTAAATAGGTAGAGTATAGAGGATTTTAGGGAAGTGAACCTACTCTGCATGATACTACAATGGTAGATGCATGTCATTACACTTTTGTACAAGAATGTATAACATCAAAATGAGCCTTAAAGTAAGTATGTATTTTGGGTAATTATCATGTGTCAGTGTAATTTTATCAACTGTAATGAATGTATCCTCTTCATAGATGTTGATTATGGCAGTCTCTGCATATGTTGAGGTAGGAGAAATATAGAAAATTTCTGTGCATTCTGTTAAATATTGCTGTGAACCAAAAATGCTCTAAAAACCAGTCTAATAAAAATAATTTCCCTTTTCTTTTTTTAGTAATGAAATACAATAAGAGCAATGTGATACAAGAAATAAAGTAGAGTTTACCTTAATTGAGTAAACTCACTTTGAGTTTATTCAAGGAACAAATTTGAGAGTTGAAAGTATTATACTTGCAGATAGAGAAAGATTAAAAATTGCCTTTTCATGAAAAGAAGGCATAATGACATTATTGTAGGCAATTTACAAAGAATATAGGCCTTCACAGGGAATAGTGGGTTCTCCATTTCCACCAACTTTTACTTGACATTAGGTCTAATTCTGAGCTTTCATTTCAAACATGAATCTCTTTCTAGTTAGTATCTACTTAGCAAACAAAAGAAACTATTCACATTTACTAATCATTGCTTAAGTTATCTCTGTGATACAGAAACAAATAGCTATTTTCCAGGACTAATGAACAAGTCATTTCAATTAAATCCTAAAATGCAAATTGTATTTTCTGCAGAAATCTAGATAACTCTTTCTTTTCTCTCTCCCTCCCTCCCTCCCTCCCTCCCTTCCTTCCTTCCTTCCTTCCTTCCTTCCTTCCTTCCTTCCTTCCTTCCTCTCTCTCTTTCTCTCCCTCTTTCTTTCTCTCTTTCTTTCTTCTCCCTTTCTCTCTCTCCCCCTTCCTTCCTTCCCTCCCTCCCTCCCTCTCTCCCTCCTTCCTTCCTTCTGTAAATTTACTGCTGTTCAGTTACAGTTGTCCCACCTTTCCTCATTGCTCACCCCTATCCTCTCCCCCCAACTCCCACAGTCAATCCCTCCCATTGTCCTTGCCCATGAGTCTTCTATTAATGTTCCTTGGCTTGCTTTTTCATCCTATTTTCCAGTTAGCCCCCTCTCCCCTCCCTCTCTGGTCACTGAATTACATTTTAAATAAATAGCTCATTTTCCCCCCAGAGATTTGTTTGAGGATTTAATTGTATATCCTAATTTATAGTTTATAGGTTCAAATACTGGCACTTTCATCTTTGGACAAGATGTAAAAAGAGAGACTGGATTCACCACCACTTCATGTGTCCCCTAAACAAGAGGAAACACTATACACACAACTCCAACAAAACATAAGATCTGATGGTTTATACGACAATGGGTATCAGAAAATTTAGGATAGTGATTGGAGAGATAGTAAAAAACAAAACAAAACAAGAAAGACAAGTCCCATGATTGTCAACCTTACTACTATGAGAGAGTTTCTAGGCCATGTTGCAGATAAAGGGAATAAGCTGAATCTATTGGACTCTGAATTCAGAAGCAGAGTTGAAAATCTGGGTACATCAAGGGGAACAGAATTTGTGGGTCAGAGCATAGAGAGGAGAAAGGTTTATAGAGAAAGAACTTTAAATTTCTATGTATAATCATCCCTGAACATTGAGCAGAATATTGATTGGTGGTCAATGTTTTTAAGGAAACTACTCCAAGGCAAGGATAGAACCACCTGAAAGAATAGAGGGAACAATGCTCAGCAACCATGCAGGGACAGAATTAGTGCCTAGTCTAACCTGCAGAGAGGAAAAGCCTCATAATTAATGGAGCACTGGATAGAAATTTCAGAAAAAATCTAATCTCATTATTGGTAATAGCTAGATTGTTCTAAATGGACCTGGCTAACTAATCTCAAAAGCAACATTCAAAGTGATAAATCTATTTTCTACTAATTTAAAATGTATCCCATAACAAACTACAAACATATTTATAGGAACACAAAAATATGACGCACCCCAAAAAGTAAAATTCACAATATTTGCCATCAAATCAAGAAGTACCAGGCATGCAAAGAAGCAAGAATATATGACCCATAATGAAGAGAAAAAACAAGCAATTGAAACCAACCCAGAACTGACACATATATTGTTACTAGCAAGACTTCAGAACTTTTATTATAAATGTATTATAGATGTTAAGGAAGTAAAACTGAGACATGAAAAATAGTTTTTACATACCCCAAATTTATAGAAATGAAAACTCCAAACCTGAGATTAAAAAACAAACAAACAAACGAACAAAAAACACAACAAATTGTCAACTGATTGTTTTTGGTGCCATTTCAGTACCAAAAGGAATCTACCAATGAGGTGCAATGAACAAAGAAACTTTATTAAGCACAAATGATGATTCAGCATGGCTGTGAATACAGCACTTTTGTGGGACAGTTCAATAGTGAGGCAGCAGGGCTGTGAGGCTGCCACCAAGGTCAGGCCACTCTGGGCCAGGACCCACTTCAACTAGATAGCTCTGCTCCACCACACAATGCTCTTTACCACTCTGTTCTAGAGAGAGTCTTTGGCATTTCAGGTCTAGCTGGGGAAATACAATCTTCACTTTTTGGTAGGAAGTGCGATCCCAAAGCCACAGGGGAGCTGGCTTATATGGATAAAAGTTCCCACCCCTGGTTCTTGACTAGTCCATCCTCATGCAAATGAGGATACTAAATCCTCACATTTTGATTGGTCTAAAAATCACTGTTCTGATTGGTCAGAAGAGAGCCACTCTGACTGGTCAGAACTGTGCAGCCTCAATCCTATAAAAGTTTATAATGACATAGACTGTTCAGGTAGGCAGTTCAATGAAATGCAGATTGTCTGAGAGGTCCCTATGCAGAAATGGCTGCTAGGCTATTTTTTAAAAAAGTTTGATCCCAGTTAGCCACCAGAAGACCTTCTTAGATGATGTCTTTTTCTTTTTCTTTTTCAGGATTCATAGGAAGAAATTAATGGGATATTAAACATTGAAGAAGAAAGGCTTTTTAACCTTGAAAACACAGCAATAGACACTATCTAAAATAAAAAAGGAAAATGACTAAAAAAATGAATGAAAAAAACATTTTTGATTTATTGTCTAATTGTCAGTGGTCTGAGACCTGTTTAATTAAGGTCCCCAAAGGAGAAGGGACAAAAAAAGGGAAAAACAAAAAAAAATATTTAAAGAGATAATGGCTAAAAACATTTCAACTTTATGAAAATTATGAATCCATGATCTAAGAGACTCAACAAACCTCAGGCACCAGTAACATGAAGAAAAACATGCTAACGCAGCATAAATAAGTGACTCAAAACAATGATAAATACACAAAATTTAATGCATCTAAAGAAAAAATACATTTTACATACAGGTGTACAAAATTGAGGATAAGCACGTACAGTTCTATTCAACATTTTGCTAGACGTCAGAAACAGGTCAATAAGGGGAAAAAAGAAGTGAAAGGCACCTACATTGGAAAAAAGAAAGACTGTCTATTTGCAGAATAGATCTAAATACATCTAAACATCTAAATAGATCTAATACATCTAAAAAAAAACTACACCTAATAGTTTTCAAGAAAAAATATAAAAAAGCAAAAATTATTTACAATACTCTATACTATCAGGGATCAGTTATAATTTTAAATAGTTAACATTAACAATAGCAGCACAATATATAAAATACATAGACATAAATCTTGCACAAAATCTGCAAATCTGTACACTGAAAATTTCAGAATATTGCTGAGAGAAATTAAAGAAAATCTAAGTAGAGAGATATGCTAACTTGTGGGACCAAATGACTCAATCTTGTTAATATGTCAGTTCTCTAAACTGAAATATAAATTCTATATAATCCTTATGGAAATCCTAGTTGGCCTTTTTAAGAATTGAGAAATTAATTATGAAATTCATATGGAAATGCAAAGGACCTAGAATAGCCAAAATATTTTGAAAGAACAATGTTTGAAGGCTAACATTATCTAATTACAAGAATTATTATGAGTTACACTCATTAAGACAGAACATTTATTTATTTATTTATTTATTTTTAATTCTTTATTTTATTGATTATGCAACTACAGTTGGCCCATTTTCCCCCCTCACTCCCCACCACCCTGCCCATCCCCTCCCACCCTCATTCCCCCCTTTAGTTCATGTCCATGTGTCATAAGTTCTCTAGTGTCTACATGTCCCATACTATTCCTACCCTCCCCCTGTCTATT